>CAUYLG010076905.1:0-23934 GCA_963573385.1 Cacajao melanocephalus
TGTAATCCCAGCACTTTGGGAGGCTGAGATGGGCAGATCACTTGAGGTCAGGAGTTCAAGAGCAGCCTGCCAACATGGCAAAACCCGCCTCTACTAAAGACACAAAATTTAGCCAGGAATGGTGGCGGGCTCCCATAATCTCAGCTACTTGGAAGGCTTAAGCAGGAGAATCACTTGAACCCAGGAGGCGGAGGTTGCAATGAGCTGAGATGATGCCACTGCACTCCAGCCTGGGTGACAGAGGAAAACTCTGTCCAACAACAACAACAAGAACAACAACAACAAATATCATCATTGTTTTTAACAGAACTAGAAAAAAAATCCTGAAATTCATATGGAACCAAAAAAGAGCCCACATAGCCAAAGCAAAACTAAACAAATCTAGAGGCATCACATTACCTGATTTCAAACTATACTCTAAGGCCATAGTCACCAAAATGGCATGATACTGGTGAAAATTAGACTCTGGGATACACTTTCAGGAAAATCTGTTTAATCAGCATTAAGTATTTACTCTGGCAAATATTTCTCAGCCACATTATCCTATGCAGCTTTTCCATAAAAGCTTCAGTATTGGCACTTGTTGCTTCATCACTGACCTTCACATTGCATAAGTCATGATGCCTTTTAAAGTGTTAGAACTACCCAGGACTTGCTATAAACATTTGCACATAGCATAGAATAATACACATGCTTAATGGGAGGTGTTTGGGTCATAGGGGAAAACCCCTCATAAATAGATTTATACCTTCTCTTGTGGGGAGTGAGTGAATTCTCATGCTATTAACTTCCTATGAGAGCTGGTTTTTAAAAAGAGCCTGGCACCTCCCCACCTCCTGCTTCCTCTCTTGCCGTGTGATTTCTGCACCTGCCAGCTCCCCTTCTCCTTCTCCCATGAGAGGAAGCAGCCTGAGGCCCTCACCAGAAGCAGATGCTGGTGCCATGCTTTTTGTACAGTCTGCAGAACTGTGAGCCAAACAAACCTCTCTTTTTTATAAGTTACCCAGCCTCAGGTATTCCGTTGTAGCAACACTAAACATGGTAAGACAGATGGGCGTTTTGTAGACACAATGGGATGCAAAAACACAAAACACAATATCAAAAATATGCTGGCAACACAGTGTATTGTAGAGTATCAGTTGCTTACCCTGGTGATGGAGTGGCTGACTGGGAATTGTGGCTTGCTGCTGCTGCGCACTATTGCCAGAGAGTATCATGCCACATATTGCAGGCCTTGGAAAATACCAGATTTCAAATTTTGACATGTCAAAATTATGAAGATTTCACACCATCATAAAGTAAAAAAATTACTAAGTTGAATCATCTTGAATCTGCATATATTGTGTGCTTTGATGATATAGAAATAATTCAGCTAACAAATTTAGGGGAAAATAAGGGAGGGTGGAAACATGGAATGAGCTCACAAACGTCTTCCTAAACAGTAGCAGGAAGTCAAAGGATATTTAAAGTGAGCAATCAGGCATTATTAAGGAGTAAATACTTAACCATATTTTAGTACAAAGGTAAACGCTAAGAAGACTAGTAATATTGAAGGGATTTAGTTGTTGAAGAAGAGGAAGGGAAAATAATAGAAACAAATTTTATAAAGCTCACAAACTTAATTAGTAAACACTATCAATTATATGACAGAGTTGAGACTTAAACAGGGCTCACAAACTAATACATAGGGTTATTACTCTTATCATAAAATAAGTAGGCTTATTACTCTTATCACAAAAAGAGATTTTTAGGTTAGATTACAGTAAAACCATTCCATATGATATACTGGAGATATGCTTGAAACAAATGATACAGAAACGTTAAACAGAAGAAGTTGGAAAATGTATAACAGGAAATTCGTTAAAAACAGAGTCCTCAAACTTAACATTAATTCAAGCTAAAATGCATTGACTAAAACAAAGAAGGCTACTTTATGAAGAACAAAATTCAAAACGATAACAAGTTTAAATAACAGTATAAATTTTATTATAGCAGAAATTACAAAAAATGCAGGAGAAATAGAAATACATTAACAATGGGAAATTTAAATAAATCTCTCTTAGCCCAGGATACAACAATCAAAAAGTAAGCAATAATAGCGAGGATGTGAACAATATAATTTTTCATGTTTAATGTTATAAATATTTGAGTTTATAAATTTTATATTGAGGATTGTTTGAATGGTTTCTCAAGGATTAAAGTACATAGTATTTTTCTAGCAATTATAATTTTAATTTCTCTTTCCTTTGGAAAAAAGAATTTCTAGGTGGAAGAGACTTTTTGTTTTTTAATTTGTTATTAATTTTAAGTCCTACTGCTTTATGATAAAATGTTTTCTATATGATTTATCTTTTTTGGATATATTTTTCAATTCCATTATCAACACCTAAAAATATCATCTAACGGCTGGGCACGGTGGTGCATGCCTGTAATCCCACCACATTGGGAGGCTGAGGCGGGCAGATCACAAGGTAAAGAGATCAAGGCCATCCTGGCCAACATGGTGAAAACCTGTCTCCACTAAAAATGCAATAATTGGCTGGACATGATGGTGTGCATCTATAGTCTCAGCTACTCAGGAGGCTGAGGCAGGAGAATCATTTGAACCCGGAAGGCTGAGTTTGCAGTGGGCCGAGATCACACCACTGCACTCCAGCCTGGTGACAGAGCAAGACTCCATCTCAAAAAAATCATCTAACTTTTATTATCCAAGATACTGAATTCCACATTTATCCACACAATTGGATTTATTGATTATGGCATTACACAATTTCCTTTATCTCTAGTAACAATTTTTGTATTAAAGTCAACTTTTCTAATATTGTAGCACCCAAGCAAAAATCTTTTTTTAAAACTCTATTTGGAATAAATTATGTCATTCATAATTTATTTAATTTACAATATATTGTTAACTGTTAGATATATTTTAAGTCTTTAATATACTTAAGCATGTACTACTTCATTTGTTAGCTTCAAGTAATATTTTACCTCCAGTTAATGCACATGGGAAAATTTTATTTCACTATTATTTCTACCTTGTATTTTTGTTAGTGTTCATGTTTGAATATATTTAAAAAACGTATTACTTTTTCACCAGTTTTTCATCTTTTAACCTTAGTTCCACTAAGTTAAATATTTTCTAAACCTTTAACAAATGTATGTTTGGTAGATTTGATTTTTTTGGTAGATTTGTCAGGAAGTGATTATGGGAATGACATCCCTTGACATCTTGCATTTTTATAGCTATTTGTCTGTGGCTTTTATTTTGAATAAAACTTTGCCTGGACATAACATTCTTATCACTTTTTTTCCCATTAAATTGTTTTTCTTAAAGTTGCTACATTCTTTTTCTAACATAAATGTTGCTATTGAGAATTCTTTTATCAATCTTGTGGTTGTTTCCTTGTAAGTGATTTTGACTTCTTGTCTGGATACTATAGGGATTATCCAACTCATTTAAAAAATATAATAATTATTGCTTAGAATATGACTTGATGTTCATAATTTTGGTCAGTTTTCTCAGATCCAAAGTGTAAGGTACATGGATGTGCTTTGGTCAAGGAATAGGCCGAGGTGGATATCCAGGCATATATGATTCAGTGAGTTTGGCACACAGGCGCACACCTCCACTTGTTATATAACCTGTTTGTGTAAGTTCCTACTTGGCTCTGAGCCACTGTTGTCTGTAAAAGGTATAATTGCCCTGCTAATGCGGTACAGGGGCTCGTGGGGGCTGGCTCAGCTCAACATGGCTTAACATGGCAGGTACGCTGGCACCCAGAGGAAGAGAGAGAGAGGACCAGAACTGCCTGTCTTATGGACAGAGGTAAGCCACAGCATGGCTCATGCTGGTGCTCAGAGAGAGAAAGAGTGAAGCTGCTGACCCTGAAGGCAAGGGAGAGCTGGCCATGCAGCTGCAGGTGTGGGGGCGGCAGGTGCCACAGAGCGGGAGCAAACAGCCGAGATAAAGGCGAACAGTGTGAAGAGCTAGTGTGAGAAAGCTGTTGATGAGAGCTGCCGCTGAATACAATCATCTTTTACCTGCCTATAGCCCCAGCCCCCTGAGTGTTCTTTCTGCTCATCCACTCTCTCCCCTCAGACTTCAGCATGGGCTGGACCTGGACCGCAGGATCTGACACTTGGCAATGAAGATGGGATGAGGTGAGTGGGTCTTCAGTCTCTGAGGGCTTCCGGGTCAGCCATGTGTCCGCAGCTGTGGTAACCGGTGGCAGTGATGCTGCTTGGATGGACCCCATTGGAAATATGGGATGCAGTGGACAGGTCTCCCATGAGTGTGGAGAAGGAGCTGAAGCACCTGGAATTGCATAGCACCAAGTGCCTTTGAAGGGAGAGTCAGATGGGCATTTGTGACTGTGCTGCAGGAAGTGCAAGCCTAGTCCCTGCTTGATGCAGCACAGGGAAGAAGAAGAACCTTCATTGCAGGCTTACCCGGTGATCACCCAGAAAATAGAGCATGAGCAGCTGGTAGGCCCCAAGGGTGGAGCACACTTCCTATGGTGCCTGTGCCCCTGCTGAGTTGTGGGAGTTAAATAAGTAATGTCGGCAGTCATGTACAAACTTATTGCAGGTCATTCGGGAGAAGGACATTGCTGAGCAACCCAGTCCTGCCCAAGAGTTCCAGTTCAAAAAGTACCTGCTGCAGTTGGTGCAAGTGTAAAGCCTTTTCTGTTTGAGAAGAGAACTGGCCGCGATGCTTGGCTTGTGCAGGGCACCAGACAATCAGAGCCACATGTGGACTTGGCGATCTACTTGGTGCCTGAACCTGGATAAGTTTTTCAGGCAGAGCTACATTTATTAATGGCTATAAAAGCTGGTCAGTGAAAGTGAAACCCATGTCTCTGCATCCTGATATCAGCCACTTGGTTCTCCGCTTATGCACGTGAATGTCTCTCGCATACCCGAGGACATTCTGAGGGTGGATGTTTTGCATGGCTTGGCAGGTATGCTGTCTGTCACGGATTTAATGGGGCATTTGACAACAGAACTGAGACAATCCACTGAGAGCCTGGAACAGTTTGTCTTTACGGGAGGGTGACAATGGACTTTCACAGTGTTGCCGCAGGGCTATATGCATAGCCCCATCATATGTCACGATCTTGTTAATGATATTATGTTAACTTCTTTTTTTTTTGAGACAGAGTTTCGCTCTTGTTCGCCAGGCTGGAGTGCAATGGTGCGATTTCAGCTCACCACAGCCTCCGCCTTCCAGGTTCAAGGGATTCTCCTGCCTCAGCCTCCCGAGTAGCTGGGATTACAGGCACACACCACCATACCTAGCTAATTTTGTATTTTTAGTAGAGACGGGGTTTCTCCATGTTGGTTAGGCTGGTCTTGAACTCCTGACCTCAGGTGATCCTCAGTCTTCCAAAGTGCTGGGATTACAGGCGTGAGCCACTGCACCTGGCCTGTTATATTAACTTCTAATTTTCTTGCAGGTTTAGAAGCAGCAACACCCCTCTTGCCTGAGATTGGGATGATAAGGCTGAGACAGCCTTTCTAACCAAGGGTGTCCATTTACACTAGATGTACATGTGACCACAGATAGTTTTGGCTATGGCCTATAGCAGTGCATGGAGCGCTTAGAAGCTCCAGTGGGCTTTTAGTCCCAACTGTGGAAGGGAACTGAGCTCTCTGGTATTCCTTAATAAAGAAGCAGTTAGTAATATCAGGATGGGTGTGTCCATGAATAACCACCCCCTCGGACTGGGAAAGCAGTTAGCAATTGTATATGCTGCCTTTCAGGCTCATCACAGTGTGGCAGGATGGGCTACAGTAGTAGTGCAGATGACTTACCTGACAGCAGGTTGGGTGTGTTTATGGGTAATGACTCCCCAAACTGGGATGGTACAGACATCCACTTCAGTGAAGTGGGGCGCCTACTTAGAGCAGTTAAGGATACTGAGCACAAGTCCCTTCGCAGCAGAGTTACAAGAGGCTTTAGTGTCTGTAGTCCTAATGCAAGATAAGGCCATGGGCCTGAGGTACCCCTAGACCCTGAGCTTTTACCATGAGGAACGGCAGCCCCCCATTCGTGATGTGGCATGGTACACAGATCTAGCCAGAGTACTGCCGCTGCCTGGATTGCTGCTGCAGTATTGACAACAGCCTAGTACTGACACCATATGGTTTACAGGTGTGGGCAAAGTATCTAATAAGCTAAATTCAGAACAATGTGAATGGAAATCACCAAGGAGGTGACACCTATGGGTAATCTGCATCAGTAGCTGGACAGTTTATCAAAGCCTATGTATATGTATTGGGACTGGATGCCCAAACCTGTGTATCAGGCTTGCATGCCCAGAGCTTATGTGTCAGGACTATGTGTCAAGGCTATGTGTATGTGTCCGGCCTGCATACCTAAAGTTTATGTGTCAGGCCTATGTGCCAAACCTGTGTATCAAACCTGTGTGTCCAAGGCCTATGTCTTTCTTGGCGTAGGGGGTCAAGGAATAGGTGGATGTCCTAAGGTACATGGATGTGCTTTGGTCAAGGAATAGGCCAAGGCAGATATCCAGGCCTACATGACTCAGTGAGTTTGCTGCTCAGGTGCACACCTCCACTTGTTATATAACCTGTTTGTGTAAGTTCATACTTGGCTCTGAGCCACTTTTTTCTGTAAAAGGTGTAATTGCCCTAACACTGTACAGGGGCTCTTGAGACTCGGCTTAGCTCAACATGGGTTAACATGGTGGGCACACTTGCGCCCAGAGATGGAGAGAGAGAGAACCGGAACTGTCTTTCTTGCAGATGGAGAGAGGGGAGCCACAGCATGGGTCGCTCTGGTGCCCAGAGAGAGAAAGAGTGAAGCTGCTGACCCTGAAGGCAAGGGAGAGCCAGCTGTGTAGCTGCAGGTGTGGGGGTGCCAGGAGCCAAAGAGCCAGAGCAAACAGCTGAGATAAAGGTCAACAGTGTAGAGAGCTAGAGTATGAAAGCTGTTGATGACAGCTGCTACTGAATACAATCATCTTTTACCTGCTTATGTCCCCTGAGTGTTCTTCCTGCTCATCTACCCTCTCCACTCAGACTTCAGCATAGGCTGGACCCAGACCCCAAAATCTGACATGCAGTGTGCTATGCTTTTTTAATATTTTGTTTCAGGAAACATTTTTCAATTGTAATTTTAAATATTTATTGTTTTTTATTATTTTTAATTTCTTCTTTGAAGACATCAATTGTATGTATGTTGGCCCTTAGGTTTCCTATATTGTATGTCTATCACATTGGAATCATTTCCTATTGCTGCTGTTCGTAACACATTATCACAAATTTAGTGGCTTAAAACAACACAAATGTATTTTCTTACAGTTCTAGAAGTCAGAAATATAAAATGGGTTGACAGAGCTGTGTTCCTTCTGCAGGCTCCAGAGGAGAATCAGTTTCATGCCTTTTCCAGCTTCTAGAAGCTGTCCGTATTTACCTGACTCATGGCCCTATATCCCTAGAATCTCTCCTTCTGTTGTCACCTCTCCTCTGACTCTAACCTGCTGCCTCTCAGTACCCTGGTAATGATATTGCACCCACCTGGGTAATCAAGAATAATCAGTTCATCAGGACATCCTTTAAGTCCCTTTGCCATGCAAGCAACTCTCATGGGCTTCAGGGTTTAGGCTGCAGACATTTTTGTGGGGCCATTATTCTGCCTATCATGCAAATATGTCTCAAATCCTTTCTTTTAAAATCATTAAAAAACATTCTGTTTCATTTCCCCTCAATTTTCTTCCTTCTTCTTATTTACTTTACTGTACTTTTTATGGTATCACTTTGCTTTTGTGTTTTTCTAATTTAGTCTTCTTTAGTGAAATATTTTCTTTTTCTTGTTTTTTTACTGATTATTCACTTGTTCTGAGCTTTTTCTAGAAGAATGCTGTTTGTGCTGTTTTTGTCAAAGCTTTCATTCTTCTCTAATACTTAAATATTATACTACAGTTTTTATCTGTTCCATGACCTCATTTTTCTGGTGAATTCTCTCTGTCTTAATTTTATTAAGGCCTCATTCAACTTTTTATCTTAATAATTTGGAATGGTGCTAGAAAGCATTTTTTTTTATTTTGTTTTGTCCACAATGTTTCAATGAGGAACAAAATAAGATGGAGTGTTCTGGGTTAAGACAAGATAAGGTAGCTTTCTCTGTCGCACAGTTTAAGAATCTCTTTCTCTGTTTTTACCAGGAAAGATGAAAAATATGTCCTCTCTCTGAGTCGCTTTGTTTCTCTAGGCCATGTCTGCTTAAGAACGGTTTCCCTGCCACCCATCTGTAAGGTCCACAGTCTTGTCTTCCATGGCTGTGTTCTCAGCATCACGTCTTGTATTTACTCTCTTTGTTCCATTTTTATTTATCCATTAATAATGATAAATATTGTCCTATATGTGAATTCTTTTTTAAAAAATATTGGATTGTGTATATTTGAAGATTACAGCATGATGTTATGTATATAGTAAAATGGTTACTATAGTGAAGCAAATTAACAAATCCATCATCTCACATAGTTACTTTTGTTTTTTTGGTGGCAAGAGCAGCTAAAAAGCATTTGCTCTTAAAGTACTTCCTGAGACTTCCTTTAGTTCTCAAACATTCTCTCACTTTCTCTTTTTTCATTCTCATGGTTCCTTCCTTTTTCTGTTTGCTGTTTCCAGTGAGATGAGACATTGTCTTACTGGAGGGAAGTGTGTGAGATTTTATTGAAGACCAGAACCGCTATATCCATGTTAGTTTCCCCCACATCTGTGTAATTTTGGCACTGATCTGCAACTCTGAGGCTGTGAGGACTTTTTGCAATATCATTAATTGTTCTTAGATATATTTTTCTTCCGTGATTTCTCTCAGAGCAAATTCTTTTTTGGGAGGGTAGGGGTAAGGGGTCATGTTTATTACCTTTTTTTTTTTTTTTTTGAGATGGAGTCTCCCTCTGTCACCCAGGCTGGGTACAGTGGTGTGATCTTGGCTCACTGCAACGTCCGTCTCCTGGGTTCAAGTGATTCTCCTGCCCTCAGCCTCCCCAAGTAGCTGGAACTACAGGCATGCACCACCACGCCCAGCTTTTTGTTTTGTTTTGTTTTGTTTTTCGTATTTTTAGTGGAGATGAGGTTTCACCATGTTGGCCAGGCTGGACTCAAACTCTTGACCTCAGGTGATCCACCCACCTTGGCCTCCCAAAGTGCTAGAATTACAGGCGTGAGCCACTGTGCCTGGCTGACTTTTTGTTTTTTATGAAGCTTAAGCTACTTAGCTGTCTTTCACTTCATGCTCTCTCAACACAGCTGTTGATCATGTGCATGTCCTGCCGCTGTGGCTGCTTTGTCACCAAGATATACCCATATTCTTGGGACTGTTGTTCCCATCGTCTTAGCTATACTAGCTTCTCTATTTGGTTTTCAAGAGAAGTTTGGGACACTTAAAACAACTACACTACCCACATAATCACATTCCAGAAATTCTGACATACATTTCAAGAGAATCACTGTGGTTCCTGGGTTGAGATTAGACTATAGGAGAATGAGTAAGGAATCAGAGAGAATAATTTTTAAACAATTACAATAATATAAGTGACAGATGATGACCACTTAGAAGATGACTGTCTAAGTTAGATTCTGCATGTCTTCTGAAAGCAGAACCATAAGATTCAATGATAGATTAGACGTTAGATGTTAAAGAAAAAGAGGAGGTAGAAATAGCATCAAGTCTTTTATTTTACTATTTCAAGGAATGGGGTTGTTATTAGCTGGGATGTGGCAGATGTGGCTAAATCAGTTTGAATGTCATATTAGGTTAGGGTTAGGCTGTACTGCAGTAACAAACCCTAAACAATGAATTTCTTGCATAACAAGTAAGAAGGCGGTGGGGAAGGGGTGGTCCTCCTTGATCATATAGCCCTGCCATCATGAATACATTTTCTTTGCTTTTGCTTTAGCAGAGGGAAAGCTAGCTGGAGGATCAGAGAGTGGGGTAGGCAGCTGCTTCTACTTCTTTCTTTTCCTTTTTTTCCTCCTTCTCTTTATCTACCCCTCTTCTTCCTCTTACAATTTTTTTCTTCTCTTCCTCCATTTTACTTCCTTCTTTTCCCAGAACCATAAGTGGCATTCATCACTTCTGCCTATATCCCATTTTCCAGAACTCAGTTATATGCACCTAGTCTAATGGCCAATGAGCTGGAAAATTTATTTGAGTTTCCTCTTCAGTGAATTCCTGTTCTAATGTTTTACTAATCTTCAAATTTTTATGTATAGGAGTTCTTTATATACTCTGCAAAATAACTTCTTGCATGTTATATATGTTTCAAACATCGTCTCAAGTCTATTGCTTCTTAGCCTTGTTTGTAGTTACTTTGTCATGTGGCTATGTTAATTTTGTAGTGTATTTTTTGTGATTTGAGTTTCCTACATCTTCTTTAAGAAATTTCTCCCTGTCTTAATGTCATAAAAATATTCTATTTTTTTTTTGAGTTTTGAACTACTTGGCTTGTTTTATGTACTTGTTTATTTAATGCATTTAGAATCATATTTTATTTTATTTTTCCATCTGACTTAATTCATGACACTGCCTTTGTCACATATGGAGTTTTTGTTTATGTGCAGGTTTATTTTTGGATTTTTGTTTTCGTTGTCTCCAAAGTTGTCTCCGTCGATATATTTGTTTCTCTCTGTGGAATAACAAAATGTTTTAGTTACCATCATAGTAAAATAAGTCTTGCTTCTTTCTTTAATATTTTGTCATTTAATTTCTTGGTTATTTTTATACACATACTTTTTCACATGCATTTTAGAATCAGCTTGTCAATTTTTAGCAAAAATTTTATTGGTATATTGACTTAGATTGCACTGACTAATATATAAAAACTTGGGGAGAAATGAAATATATATCATATTGAATTCTTTCTTTTAGGACACTGGAATATCTTGCCATTTGTCCATTTATGTCTTTCAATGATGTTTTCCAATTTTCCTCATATAGGTATTATCTATTTGGTTATTCCTAGTTTTATTATCCATTTATTTCTTTTGGGAACTAGATTTTTTCTTTTTAAAAATATTTTATTATTTACAGGAGCATTATTTTATTGTGTATGCTATGCAAACATTGAACTACTTTCCAGACTTTAAAAAATTACAACATTTTATCTAAAGAATCTATTTTTTTGGTAAAAATGTAATTTTTGTTAATAATTTATTTTCATTAAGTAATTTAATATAGAGAAACAGCTTAGTAAATTGACATAATTAGGGCCTAATAAATGTTAAATGGTATTAATTGTTTTCATTCCTATTATTTTCTTAGTATGCAAATGTGTCACTTGAAAATGATGAAACATTTTTGTTTCTTTAAATATTTAAATCTCATTTTTTTTCTTGATTTATTGTGTTAGTTTGGAAAAGCATATAATGATAATAGGAATGCATTTGTATTTCAACAAGACATATGATTTTTTGAGGCTGTGATTGGTTAATCCCTTTATTGAGTTAAGGAAGTTAACTTCTATTTCTTGTTGGCTAACAGCTTTTGCACAATCATGAATACAAATGGGGTTTTACAGGATGATACTGTTTGCATCTGTTAAAATAATTGTTATGCTCCTTTGGTATGTTAGTGCGCAAATTCCATCTCTAGTCACTGCAATACAGTCAGGAAAGCTCAAGGGAGGGCTAGAATTGGTGTTGAGTGAGCTAGTGTATTATCTATGCCCCGATACATCCTTTGGACTTTCTAACATTCATCCTTCTTCATCTTCTGATATTTAAAGTTCCAAATAAACTCATCATAACTTCAAAGTGCTACTGCCTAACATAATGCATCTATTCCTGGTACAAACAAAAACAAACCTTCTCTTTGAAAGTGATGACACAGTCTCTTCTGTTCTTGCATTAATTTCTCCTTTATGTTTATTCTCTTTTTAGTTTATAACTGAGCAGCATTTTGGTATCCTGTAATCTCTGCCCTGAGATATTACCTACACATCCTGTATAAAATCACAGGTAGAAGGGGGAGTAGAAAATAAAAGGAATCATATAAAAATAGGAACATAACAGAGAAATGAAAAAATAGAGGTCCTCATTATAGTCCTCATTTTTACAGCTTTTCATGAGATCATGTTGATATACAATAATTTCTTTTTTTAACTACTCATTTTATATTTCCTTTGCTTTCAGCCAACACCTTTATTGGAAAGTTTCTTGAACTGACAGGTCAGTTGAAATTCATTCCTGAGAGATTTGCACTCTTGAACCTGCCTTTATAAGATGCTAAATTATAACCTTCACTCCTTCAATTGCATGTGGGCAGACTAGGAGGGAACCAGCAAGATTCCCTGAATAATAGACATACTCCTCCTAATCTTCAATCATGCATCAGCAATCCTACCTCTCTCCTTGAAAGTAAGCATCATTTACCCTAGACAACACAAAAGATAAGGAATATGGTAATTGAAGTTCTTCCCACTTGAAAGTGTTCCCATTCCCATTGTCCTTCCGGATCACTCAAAATGGTGAAACCAGAGCCCTAACAATCTAATTTTTTCTGATGCCAGGATGCATTTGTAAGCCAGACTTGAGTGGTTTTTTTTTTTGTCTCTCAACTAGTCAGAGGGAATTCTGAATGAGGCCCAGGTGTTTTCTGGGGGCTGCCTAACATGCAGCAGGAGTAGGCATTGCTATGGTTTGGCTGTATCCCCACCCAAATCTCATCTTGATTTATAGCTCCCATAATTCCCACATGTTGGAGGAGGGACCCGGTGGGAGATAACTGAATCACAGGGGGAGGGAGGGCGGTTTTCCCCATACTGTTCTCATGATAGTAAATACATCTCATAAGAGCTGATGGTTTTGTAAGGCGAAACCCCTTTTGCTTGGTTCTCTCTCTCTTACCTGCTGCCATGTAAGACGTGCCTTTTACCTTCCACCACAATTGTGAGGCCTCCCTAGCCATGTGGAACTGAGTCTATTAAAGTTCTTTTTCCTTATAAATCACTCAGTCTTGGGTATGTCTTTATCAGCAGCATGAAAACGGACTAGTACAGACATCCTGGGAATGTGAAGCTCCCACCCATGTTACTAGAACAACACATTCGGGAGCTACCAAAGCCTGATAAAGTACGTATCTTTCCCAGTTGGAAATAGAGGCTTATCTAGTCCTGCCTGTCTTCAGTTGGTGGATCAAATAACACCCACTTGATGTCATGCTCAGGTCACTTGATCACTTGGTTTCTATATTCATGTGTTTAGTCTGTATCCAGATTTTAACAAGCCAGGAGCTGTTTCTCTCATCCAAATACTAACCAGGCCCTACCCTGCTTAGCTTCCAAGATCACAGGAGTTCGGGTAGGTAGTATGGCCATCGGCAGGAACTATTTCTCAAAAAGAGAGCAGATACTTGTTAAGGAGGGCCTGTAATCCCAGCATTTTGGGAGGCCAAGGTGAGCTGATCACTTGCACCTAGGAGTTCAAGGTCAGCCTGCGCAACATGGTGGGACCCCGTCTCCACAAAAAAATACAAAAATTAGCCAGGCATGGTGGCCCAGCACCTGTAGTCCCAGCTACTCCAGAGGCTGAACTAGGAGGATTGCTTGAGCCTGGGAGTTGTAGGCTACAGTGAGCTGAGATCGTGCCACTGCACTCTAGGCTAGGCAACAGAGTAAGACTCTGTCTTAAAAAGTAAAATAAAAAGGAAGGCATGCCTTTGTACACAGCTATGATTTTGCATTTAAGGCCTACCATATGGTTCTTACAGAAATTATCTGTTCAGTCACAGATGATTTGAGTGCTATTGGATTCGTTGACTATCATAGAAAAAGATGGCTGCATATTCTTTACAACACTCACTGAAAAGTTTTCTAATCACTCTCTGCTTGAATCTGGTCTAGGTTGTTAACTTGCTTAACCAATGAAGTATGGCATAAGTGATACATAGCCAATTCTGGGGACAGCCTCTTAAAAGACTGGCAGATTCTCCTTTTCCCACATAGTGCCCTGAGTGTCCATGTAGGAAATTCAAATATCCTAAAGGTGTCCTGCTATAGGAAAACTCAAGCAACATGGAGAGACCATAGGAAGAGACCATATGGAAAAATTCCAGTCCCCCAGCCATTTGAGTTAGCTCAGCTGAGGCCCAGATGTTGTAAAATAGGGACGGGTTTTCTCCACAGAGCCATGCCCAAATTTCAGATTTGTGAGTTAAAGACATGATTGTTTGTGGTTTTAAATAATCATGGTTTGGGGTTATTTGTTATGGCCTAATAGATTACTGGACCATAGTTCACAGAGACTAGTTAACACAGCTTCTTACACTGGGATCTGCCTCAGCTGAATCCAGTTTTAGGGTTTTTACTTGTACAGATCCCATTCAAAGCTGTCAGTCTTTTTACTTGGTAAAAAGAGCAGAATATCCAAATGCAGCATATAGTGCCTCCAAAGTTTAAAGAGGCAACCAAGTGTTGTGACTTTCTCTTAGCAATCGGAGGCACAAAATAAAGCAACATGTATTTCATTGCAGACCTGAAAGGAACAGTTCAAACATTAGATACCTAAAATTTTGTTGTGGTTACAGCTCCCCGAATTTCCCAGTACTTTATCATCTGTACTCTAGCCTTGCACATTTCTTAACAAGGTATTAAGGATACACACATGCAACTTCCTTCTCACTAGGTCCCATCAGCAAGATGTCATAAATGTGGTGAACCACGGTAATTTTCACAGACACTACGTTGTTGTTCATTGTTTATTCAACCTTCAACAAAGACAGAGGCTTAGGACAATTCCCTTTTCTGACCTAGACCCAGGGGGAAGAAAATGTTCGTTTTGGTTTTGGGTGGTCAGTAGGCTTTTGTTTTGTGTTCTCTGGGCCATTCTTTGGGTTTTGAAATCACTGATTTTGTTAGAAAATAAGAGATAATAAAGTTGTTTTTTTTGTTTGTTTTTTTTTGTGTGTGTGTTAAACACTACAGCCTTATTTTAGCCATGCAGTGAAGAAATAATAGGGTTGTTTATGCTCGCTTGAGAAGCAAGAGTCTGGAAAAAGTTATTGTTAGACATCAGACGAAGACTTGAGAAACGTGGAGCAGTGATGAAGTTGTCATCATAGGTGAAAACTGGCCACAGAGACAAATGTGAGATATCTCTTTTGAGTACCAGCAGGACTGTAGATTCCTAATGTGAAAAAAACGGTCTTTACATTTTTCATTTATATATTAAAAGGGAAGTTCTCTCCTGGAAGCTGGAGAAGACGGATTTAAATAAATCCTTGAATATTAGGTCTAGGGGTATTTAAATGACAATATGGTTTGGCTGTGTCCTGACCCAAATCTTACCTTTAATTGTAATAATCCTCACATGTCAAGGTCAGGGCCAGGTGGAGATACTTGAATCATGGGGGCAGTTTCCCCCATACTGTTCTCGTAGCTATTAAGTCTCACGAGATCTGATGGTTTTATAAATGGGAGTTCCCCCGCACATGCTCTCTTGTCTGCCACTACGTAAGACCTCCCTTTGCTCCTCCTTCGCCTTCCACCATGATTGTGAGACCTCTCCAGCCATGTGGAACTGTGAGTCTATTAAACCTCTTTTCTTTATAATTACCCAGTCTCAGGTATGTCTTTATTTAGCAGCGTGAGAACAGACTAATGCATATGAAATATAAAATTATAAAACTAAGTGTGATATAGTAAAAGATATAGCTTAGCATGCTCATTATTATACATGTTGTACGTAAAACAACCAAATATACAAATAGATATATTCCCATTTGAGATATCTATACCAATTTATCAAGAGAAGATGGAAGTATTTGTGTATGGTTGATGTCTAGAAGCATCATTATTTTCATTTGCTTAATTTATGGCAAATGAGAACTCCAGGTGATATACTATGACTGATCAAAGTATCCAAGCATTCCTTTTTGGTAAAGAATGGTTTAGATATTTAGCAGAGAACTAATTCCTTATCTCACTCTTAGATATGATTTTGAAGAGAGAGAGAGAGAGAGAGAGAGAGAGAAGCCATATATTCCTTAGGATTTTGCAGATACTTAGCTAATAGCAAAACCCCTTTGATCACTTAAATGCCCTCTTCTTTAAGACTAAGAGAGAGTAAATTAGTGAAAAGCTCTTACTTGAGAGTCTCCTGCCTTTGCTCCTAAGGGCTTGTTCTGGAGTTTGCAGTCATGTATGAAAGAAAAACAGAGATGGAGCTTCCTGAGTGACACATCCTTTCCTAAGCATTAGGGTGAATTGGGTGTTACAGTTCTCTTGGATAAACTGAAGTGAACCTGCTCAGTACTTCACTCACTATGACCTTACAAAAACCTTGGGGCATTGTTGAAAGGTGTTAAGCTCCTTAGATTCAGACATGATTTAGCAATTTCCTTTAGGAGCAAAGGCAATATTATTCTAAGTTTATATTTTTGCCATTGGATTTTATTAATATATATTTATTAATTTTTATTGTTGTTAAGATGACACATCCTAGCCAAGTGGTGAAGATGCTTACATACTGTCAAGATGTGTTTTATCCCATTAGTACATGTAAGACAAGTTCAGGCCAGTGTAAAACACTTGCCAGTTTTTGATATTTAGGCCAGCTATTTCTATTTTCTGTGTTTTTGGTGAATGTTCAGTCCATTAGTACACATTATTACTTAAGGAACTGTTAGTGAAGGGCATTCATCAGGGGCTTCTGGACCATAAATGTTTGCAACCTACCAATAATTGTTTATGTTTTAAACTAGTATGATAGCAAGTAAAAGCCACCCTCCTTTTTTTAAAGTTAGGGCTGATAAAGGATCCTCCCCTGCTCACTACTACAATGACTTGTGTGTGAGCATATGTTTTGGGAAAGAAGCTTTTCTCTGTGTATTCTTTAGGATTAGTATCTGTTTAATCCTCCAGAAGGAGCTGGAAGTGAAGCAACCCACTCTTGTGTTCACATCACAGACATATCCTTCGCATTTGCAGCATGTCTATTTCAATGCTTTCGAGTGGGAGAGGTTTGTTGGTGAGTGTGGCTGTTGGAAACAGATAAAGAGGAAAAACTTAAAGATAAATTGGCAATCCTTTTCCTAAGTGATTTTCATTTTTAGAAAGAGAAAACAGAAATGCTTCCATTACTCCTTGCTTTAGAACTTTTAATGGAATACCATTAAGAAATAAGATGTGTGTATTTCATAGTCACTGGACTACCGAATATAATTTAATTATAATATAATCATCCATTACTCATTTTTTCTCTACACTAGTACAAATTAGGAAATTTGGAAATATTAAATTAATATATGCTTTAATGGAGAATATTATGAAAACAAAAAGTTCTTTGGAGGGAGCTATATGTTAATATCAGGAACAGGTAATCTGCATATCTCTACACAGAGTACAGAATTTGATGCATTTAAACGACTGGATGTCTAAATTATAGGTTAATTTTGAAGATTCCTACATATCATAATTTTAGAATCACTTTGCTTATGTTCAAAGTATGATAATTAATTCCAGGTTGTCATGCACAACAGCACCTAAAAAATTAATTCCAGTTTTTACACTTTGAGAAAAATAAAATAAGAATACAAACACAGGCATGAATTGGAAAAAGGATTAAGTTTAAAGACAGGCAAATACTTTTGTGTGTGTGTCTTAACAAAGTTTTATAGATTAGATGACATTCTTAAGGTATTTTAAAATAAAGTTACATTTTTCATAACCAGGCATGTACTTTTAGTCAAGGAGGGAACAAGAGAAGGAAAAAGTCCCTTATGTAACCTTTGAAAGAGTCTCTCATAGAACTGTAACAGGGTTATATATTATTTAAATCAGGTGGATGAGAAGCTGTTATTAAAGAGTGTGACAGTATCTGGATTTGAAGATGTTCTCTGCTGCTGTCAGTTTTGTTTGAAATGTCTCATGCATATTTGTGCTTTAAAAAAGTAACTTTTGCACCAACCTAATGAAACTATATTTTTCATCAAGATATTGCCGAATTTTGGCTGTAGAATATACTGCAAATTAAAAATGCCAATGAGTTTATTCTCTCTTATAAAATACATTTTAAAATATAGATCTAAGAATATAACGTTTTAAAGGCCGCCTTAGAAAATAAAATATTAGAAATGAACATGTAGAAACACAAAATATTAATTATTGTGTTAAAGGTAGTTTTTACAAATAAATTGGCCCTAGTAATTAGGGAAATGCAAATCAAAATCACAGCAAACTATCACTTCACAGCTACGAGGATGAGTATGAGAAATAAAAAAGCAAAATAACAAGTGTTGGTAAGCATGTAGAGAGATTGAAACTCTTTTACATTGTGCATAGGAATAGAAAATGGTGCAGCTGCTGCGAAAATGTTTCGTAGCTTCTGAAAACGTTAAACACAGAAAACAATCCAGCAATTCCCATCATAGGCATATATTCAAAATACCTGAAAAAGACTCAAACAGATATTTGTATGACAATGTTCACTGCATCATTATCCACAATAACCAAAAGGTGGCAACAAGTGAAGTGTCCATCAGCAGATGAATGGGTAAATAAAATGTGATACACACATATAATGAAATAGTATTCAACTATAAAAAGTAATAAAATTTTGATGCATGCTACAACATGGATGAACCTTGGAAACATTATGCTACATAGTAATTATGTTACAAAGGAAAACAAGTCACATAAAAAATGATAAATATTGTATAACTTCACTTTTATTAAATATCTAGATTAGACAGCTAGATACAGAAATTGGATTAGAGGTTACCAAGGGCTGGGGAGAGGAGGGAATCGGGAGTTCTTGTTTAATTGGTACTGTTTAGGGTGCCAAATTTTGAAAGAGATGATGGTGATGATTGTGAAACATTATGAATGTAATCAATGCAACTGAATAATACACTTGAAAATGGCTAAAATGGCAAATATTATGATACATGTTTTTTTCACAGTAAAAATATTAAAAATAAATTGGCCACTGTTATGGTTAAATTAGAATATTAAAACCTTCATATAAAAATTTATATTTTTATATTTATCTGTGTTTGTGAATTTTAGGGAAGAAAACAACATATGAGAGGGTAGAAATTTAAAAAAAGTGTTGATACCAGTTGAAGTTTAATTTCTATAAAGCTCCTAGTCCCCTTCTTATGTGATAAGTGCTTTTCTATACTATTCTTCTATATATTCACACAAGCTCCTTTGAGATGTTTAACTGGATTCTATCTAAATTTTAGTCTACACATGAAACTAAAGTGTGTATCTCTAAAGCTATGCTCAAGGCATTATAATCCCTGCCACTTCCAAATTACTTTTAAAACATAAAGAAACAATATATCAACTTATATCAACTAAGTTTAGCTTTAGTAACTTTAAAAATAAACATTAGAATATTTATTTGGTAATAAAATCGTAAATATCTGATACATTGTAAGTACATGAAAATTAATAAAATATGAAAATAAGAAAGAGTTGACAGAAAGTTTTAGTCTATTTCAAATTATCTGCACAATTGGAGTAGGTGAGGAACCAATGCTAACTGGACAATCATCCAGAAACTAATTATTTTGATATTGCATTTTTAAATTTTCTTATGAATATGGTCTGGTGATCTGGGATCATTAAACCTTTGGAACCAAACAAAAGCATGGGAAAAGTGTCCAGCAACTTTGTTCCACACCTGCATGCAGAATCATCATGGTGCTGTGCTTTGTTCTCTGATACATCAAGTACTCACATTTTTGGTTGCCTCTCCACCACATTTGCAATGGGTCTTTCAGCCCACACCAGTGCTTGCCTGTACTATTGCTTTTTTTTTCTTTTTCTTTTTCTTTCTTTCTTTTTTTTTTTTTTTTTGAGACAGAGTCTTGCTCTGTTACCAGGTGCCAGGTTGGAGTGCGGTGACGTGATCTCGACTCACTGCAACCTCCACCTCCCGGGTTCAAGCAATTCTCCTGCCTCAGCCTCCAGAGTAGCTGGGACTACAGGTGCATGCCACCATGCCTGGCTAATATTTGTATTTTAAGTAGAGACAGGGTTTCACCATGTTAGCCAGGATGGTCTCGATCTCTTGACCGCGTGATCCACCTGCCTCAGCCTCCCAAAGTGCTGGGATTACAGGCATGAGCCACCGTGTCTGGCCACTTTTCAAGTTGGCCTCATCTCTCCCTTACAGCTTCTTTTCTACCAGCAGCTGAAGGCAGGATCTCCCTGCTACCTCAATTAAAAAGTGCTCATTTCGAGAACATGTGGACACAGGGAGGGAAACATCACACACAGGGGCCTGTCAGAGGGTTGTGGAGCAAGGGGAGAGATAGCATGAGGACAAATACCTAATGCACGTGGGCTTAAAACCTAAATGACAGATTGATGGGTGCAGCAAACTACCGTGGCACTTGTATACCTATGTAACAAACTTGCATGTTCTGCACCTGTATCCCAGAACTTATAGTGTAAAAAAAAGAGTACTCATAGATAGTTCCAGCACTTCAGTACTCTAACTCCTGCCTTTCTTATGTAGTTTGGGGCTGGTCTTTTCTTTGCCCATCACCTTCCCTTATTCGTGAGTTTTGACTCTAATCAGACACTTCGGCTGACTACGTATTAGTCTGTTCTCATGATGCTAATAAACACATACCCAAGACTGGGTAATTTATAAAGAAAAGAGGTTTAATTGACTAACAGTTCCACATGACTGGGAAGGCTTCACAATCATGAGTGAGAGTGAATGAGGAGCAAAGCCATGTGTTACATAGCAGCAGGCAGGAGAGCGTGTGCAGGGGAACTCCCATTTATAGAACTATCAGATCTCGCCAGATTTACTCACTATCATGAGAACTGGACAGGAAAGACCTGCCCTTATGATTCAATTACCTCCCACTGGGTCCCTCTCATGACATATGAGAATTATGGGGGCTACAATTCAAGATGAGATAGGGGACACAGTCAAACTATATCAACTATCTTAGCTGTTATGATTATTCACTTGGCTTTCTCTTCAATTTTTACCAACAGTGGTGGAAGAGGAAGGGGTGGTGGTGGGGGGGGAGCACAGATCAAACAGGTAAGATGTCCATCCTAGGCTCCTGCTTTCCTGAATCCATTGAAATAGCCTTTTAATTGATTTTTTGCTCTTCATACTCTCTGTATTGCCTTTCAAAAATATTTTTTCAAAATGAAGATGTAGCAATGTCCTCTGCTTAAAAATATTTTATGAATTCTTATAACAACATGTTTTCTTTACAAATTCCATTTCATAAATGAAAATAATGGAAGCATAGAAATTATCTATCTATGACGTGTGTACCATTCTAAATAAAGCCACATGCTTTTCAAGTTAAGCTTCCTGGTTCTATGTTGAATAATCAAATAGACATACAGGTTATTATAACCCCCCTGCTAACATTAATTATGCTGAACATCTCATGATTTCTATTGTGTACAACCTCTATTTATTGGACAATGAATATAAGTAGAGCAGGACAAGAAAGAGGAAGTTCCTACATTTTAGGAGGACTCCCTATTTTAACTTCACCAAGACATGGTTTTAACAAAAATCAAGTAAACTTGCACATTCTAGCCATGTCTTCTCTAGAATAGGGTTTTTAATAGGGCCACTGAAATTTATGCTAGTACACCTGCAAAATAGTACTTTCTGAAATATTCCAATTGGTTTTTCTATATCTGTTGTTATCCAGAGTTTCAGCAAGTCTTGTCACTAACTGTGAGATCTATAGAGGGATTTATTGGGTATAGCATTTCCCCAATGTAACTTTTCAGAAAAGTGGCAGCCATTTTTGGTTGTGACAGTACTTCAACAATTATGTGACATGGCTTTACCTAATATTTCAGATTCTCATAAATAGACTGCACTGGCTATATTCTCTAATCTTAAGCATCAGTCGCAAAAAAGGACTCTGTTGCCTCAGTTTACATTCCTTTGCACACCACCCTAATAAAGTAAGGCTGGTTTTTGTTCTCAAGCAATGTTTTAATTATAGAGTTTGCATTCATAAAATTACGGCTGAATTAGATATGAACGATAATTGTTGATTTCTTTTACAAATTAATCTATCATCTCTCAACTTCATTGGTTAGAACATACTAACTTGTGAAAAAGTCCTCATAATCATAGCCTAATCCTCGAGCAAACTGCCTTGAAAAGAAGACCATGCAGCCTAATGTGAATAGAATGATTTATTTTTGCTAAGCATGCAGCCAAGTTGAAAAATCTTTTCTGCTTCCTATCTTGTGAAATGAAAGGAAGAAAATCTGTGTGGCCCTAAATGGTTTGGGAATCACAGTAAAATGACGCCAGTGGATGAATTGAGTCATTTTACTGAATGAATAAAATGATGGGTAATATAAAATTGTCCTGTTAAGCTCCTGGTTACTCAGAGTCCCTGCTAAGCTGCTGTAAGTCAGCAAGAGTCCTTAGCCACCAGTACTAAAAAATATTGATGGCCTAAATCATTCTGTGGAGTAAATCTATACATAATTATAGGAGATCATTTAGAAATTCTAGTAACATGATATTATGTTGATTTTCATAAACATTTAAAAATTAATATAAATATATTTTGCTATATGTTTGTTTTCCTGGAATGCACTTGTTAAAAATTAAGCGCTGACTCACAGAAACATCTGGGCAAGAGTGTGGATGACTCAGGACAAACTCATCACTGTTATTGAAACACAGAGAGCATGGCTTCCTGAAAATGAGTTGTGAACATTATATTCTCATACAAAGGGCAGTGGTCTCAGCTATTTCTCCACCTTACTCATGCATCTCAGCCCTCCTCACGTTATTTGGATAGATGTGCAGCCTTCATTGGTGGAATATTGGCAATAGAATGAAAGCATGCCGTTTTTATCATAAGCTTTTTGCTTGCATTGTTTAAGAAATTTACACAGCAGTAACCGTAGAAACATAATTTCTTTTTCAAATGATACTGATTAAAGTCATGAAATAGGAGAATCATGAATAACATGGAATACTAATTTTTTTGGTTATTGCTCACCATGGAAATTCAAGAAAAAATAGAGAGGCAATTTGCCATTTTCATTTAAACTAATCCTAATTATTAACCTTGCCAGTTTCAAGAAAAATTACTGAAAAACGTTATCACTGCTATATCTAAGCCATAATATTCATGATAGTGGTTAATATACAAATAACATTACATACACCCTTTTTGGATTGAGTAAAGGAGAATTACATAAATATATCTTTTTAAAACTCTTGTCTTAAATATGTTTTTAATTGTATGATACTGCTGTGCTTACAGTGTTTAGACCACATGTTTAAATCAAAGAGTTTTTAGTAAGGGATTAGAGTACTTATATTCTAAAGAGTGCTGGCTTTCTTCTTCCATTATAAAGCTTGCCACTGTTTGACACAGGCTGAATCTTTGATGTACATATAAGGTTTGATTTTTGCTTTAATGTTTTAGATCTATTTTGTAGATTGAGGTTGACATTCTGGGGTTGAAAAGATGGTGAAATTATTTATAGAAAGAAAAAAACCCCCCACCCTGGAGCAGCCATTTGGAAATTATTTAATCACACTAAGAGTAACCTTAAAAACATTAGGTTATTTTTCAAATGATATTCCCAGAGATGACCAGCCAAATTCACATTAATAATAACTTCTAGCATTGACATTGTTTCTGTATCCGAAACACAAAGTACTACTGAGCCATGACAGTTTCTCTTAACCAGTGAATTTAGAGAAATCTGGGTAGTTTTCCATGTTTTGTCTGGTGTGGGGCAGGTTGGCTGTTGCATGTTTGTAAGATTTAGTCAGTGAAGGAAAAATAAAATTTTTTGAGAACAAGCAAGAAGTCAGAGATTTCATCACCACCAGGCCTGCTTTACAAGAGCTTCTGAAAGAAGCACTACACATAGAAAGGAACAACCAGTATCAGCCATTCCAAAAACATACCAAAAGGTAAAGAGC
>CAUYLG010076906.1:0-11161 GCA_963573385.1 Cacajao melanocephalus
TGTTTCTTAGTTTTCCTTTGGCGGACGCCCCTTCCCCACAGAGCTAGGCCTTCCCGGGTTCAGCTGTGCTTACTGTGAAACTCTCAGTCCTCAGCGCTTCCAATTGCTGTTCTCCTTGTGGGGATGGGACCAGCCGAGCCCTACTCAGAGGGCACCCAGTCCCATATACTCCGCACTGAGAAGTGCAGTGCTGCGCCGCGCCGGGGCGCCGGCCAAACAGCCGCTCCGGCCAAAAGAGTCACGCTGGCGATCCGTGTGGCTCCTCCGCTGGGTAGCTCCCAGTTTGTGGGCAACAGAAATTCATCTGAAATTGCGGTGTCTACTCGCTGTCTGCGCTTTCACTGGGAGCTACAATCCTGAGCTCTTGCTAATCGGCCATCTTGGATCTCTCTCCTAGCATAAAATATTAATAAGGGTTTGAATCTCTACATTCTCTATACTTAATTTTAAGTCTTTAAGAGCTTGAAGACCTTTACTAACTGTATTAGTTTATACCTCCTGTCTAGCAAAATACTTTAGAATGGGTAATCTGTAAATAGTACACAGTTCTGGAGGCTGGAAAGTTCAAGATCAAGGCACCAGCAGATTTGGTGGTGAGGGCTGTTCTTTCTGCTTCAAAGATGGTGCCTTCAGCCTGTGTCTTCACATGGTGGACATGGGTAGAAGGGCAAAAAAGGACTAGGGCACTCTCTTCAGCCTCTTTTATAAGAGTACCAGTCCCATATATGAAAGCAGAGCCCTTATGACCTAATCACCCCCTAAAGGCCTCCCCCCGCCCCCGTCTTAATACTGTTGCACTGGGGACTAAATTCACCATGAAGTTTGGAGGACACAAACATTCAAACCATAGCACTGACTACGGAAACAATTTTGCCATCCTAAGCTAGTGGGTATCACACTCTCAGTGTATGGAAATTGCATATAACCAGGAACTAGGAGCTGGGCATAAGATCTGTGTCACTCATATCCAGGGTGATTCTCTTCTTAAGGAAGGATGAGCTGAATTTCTATTTATAGTGGCTGCCCCCATAGAGACTTCAAGACATACGCTTCTCAGGATTCAGGTTGCATATTACCTGAATCAACATATTCTCATAGTTGACTTGAGCCTGCAAGACTGTAAACCCATCCCATTATCATGTTTTCATTCCTCATTCACGTACATTTATCATTAAACCTTTGTGATTCAGCAAATCTATTTACTTTCTGATTCTGCTTTAAATTCCTTTCATGTTCTTCCTTGGCCCTCCTGTGTATATCCCTCAGCTTTGCTAAGCCTTAAGATCATCTCACACTCTTCATCATAATGATAAAAATAAATTATATGATGGAAGCATGTATGGGAATATATGCAAAGATCTCTGAGAAGATAAAGAAGAGTCTCTGGAAGGATCAGGAAAAACTCCATAGAAAATGGATTTTTAAAGCTGGGACTTGATGTTAACCTGCTGAAATGTGTGTGTTGGAGGGGGGTTAGGAGGAAGCAGTCATTCATGCTGTGAAGAGAACAGCATGAGCAATTGCAGTGGGTCATGAGTGAGTAGGCAGTTATGAGTGGGAGGCAGAGCCAGTGAGTTGGGAGGGGCACAGTTGAGTTTAACCTTTACCTTGGAGGCGACATAGAGCAGGTGAGTTCCATAGAGATTTGGCTTTGAATATGAGTTCCGCTGCTTCTTAGTTGTGAGATTGGACAAGGCACTTGACCTCTCTTTGTCAGCCTCAGTTTTCTTGTTTATAAAATGGAGGTGATAGTAATAACTACATGATGGGATTGTGGTGAGGAATTAAACGAGATTATGCATGTAAACTGCTGAGCCCTGTGCACAGTAAGAACTAAGTAAATGTGAGCCATTATCATTAAGTAGGGAGCATCATGCCTGAGTTCCATACATTTGTTTCTTGACTTAAAATAGCTGCCATTCCTGGGAGGGAGGGATTCCTGTTTTCTAAATGATGGAAACAGGGATTTACAGAAGGTAAATTGCCACTTAGTAAGTAGCTGAATGGGTTTTCCAACCTGGATCTATCTGGCTACAAAACTGATGCCTTGTTCCAGGAAGGATTTAAGGATGCTCGGGAGGAAGACATTCCCAGAGTTACACTCTAGAAGGTCATGGAGTGAATGGGAGATGTAGCGGAATGGAGGGCATATTTGAAGAAACCTTTCCTGTGAAGGGAAATCCAAGAGAGGATGAAGTAAGGAGACACTTTAACTTGAAAAGATTCTTGTGAGAGAAGGAAAGGGGCTATTTGCAATAGAGGAGAAAGACTAGAACAAAGTCGGAACTCAACTCCATGGAAGCAGAGGGTGGTCGGGTTTTCAAGGGCTGGGTGAGATAGTGTAAAAGTACTGGAGACAAGAGGCCATCTGGATCCCGTAAGGGCCAGGGTGAGGGGGTTCATGAGTCATCTGTGTTTGCTGATTGGCTTTATCCGAAGGAAGAATAAACATCCTTAGGAAGTAGTCCTGCAGCATGGAGCAAATTGCCCACCAAAGTTAGGCACATCCCATAGAAAGTGGAAGAAAGGGGTGCTATTTCCTTTTGTCATGACATTTCAGAGAATGGTTCCCCTGGGTCCTTAAGAAAGACATTCCTGGGTTGTAAGAAGGCTAAGGGAACATGTATGTCTCAAAGGGAAACAGAAATAATTTAAAATTTTAAGTTTTCTGAACAAAATGCTCTAAGGGAAGTCAGGGCCTAATGTTAGTGATGTAGTTTGGATGTCCTCACCCAAATCTCATGTTGAAATGTAATCTCCAGTGTTGGAGTTGGGGCCTAGTGGGATGTGATTGGATCCTGGGGTAGATTTCTCATGAATGATTTAGTCCATCTTCTTGGTACAATCCTCAAGATAGTGAGTTCTTGCAAGATCTGGTCGTTTAAAAGTATTAGGCACCTCTCCTCACCCCTTGCTCCTACTCCTGCCATGTGAGATGCTTGCTTCCCTTTCACCTACTGCCATGACTAGAAGCTTCTGGAAGCCTTCCCAGAAGCAGATGCCCATGTTATGCTTCCTGTACAGCATGAAGAACTATGAGCCAATTAAACCTCTTTTCTTTATAAATTACCTAGGCTCAGATATTTTTTTATAGCAATATAAGAATGGCCTAATAGAGTTAGGAAGAAGCCTGTCTAAAGTACAGTCAGATTGAGGGGAGCATTAAGGCCATCTTGATGGGGGGAAGTCTTTTAGTACCCTAAAGCAAGTAGATGATGATGTTGGCAGAGAGGGAGGGCGCAACTTGTGGTGCTTGGGGTGCCTGGTCCTAGAGGGAATGGAAGGGCCAGAATCCAGAGCATAAGTGGGATTGTATGGGCTGACAAGTAAAAGTATATGATAGTGCAGTATATGATAGCAATAGTGTATGATAGCATGTGTGTGAGTCCATTTTGTATTGCCACAAAAGAATACCTGAAGCTGGGTAATTAATAAAGGGGTTTATTTGGCTCACTGTTTTGCACACTCTGCAAGCATGGCACTGGCATCTGCTTGGCTTCTGGTGAGGCCTCAAGGGGCTTTTACTCATGGCAGAAGGGCAGGGGAGCCAGTGTGTCACATGGCAAGAGAAGGAGCAAGAAGTGGGAATGGTGCCAGGCTCCTTTAACAACCAGATCTCACATGAAACTCGTTACCCCTGGGAAAGCACCAAGCCATTCGTGAGGCGTCCTCACCCATGGCCCAAATACCTCCCAGCAGGCTCCACTTCTAACATTGGGGATCACATTTCCCATGAGATTTGGAGGGGACACACATCTAAACTATATCAGCGTGTTAAACAAAACCTAATCCTCACGTCAAAGTACAGCTTTTTTTTTGTTTTTGTCTTTTTTTTGTTTTTTTGTGATGGAGTCTTGCTCTTTTTGCCCAGGCTGGAGTGCAGTGACATGATCTCAGCCTCTGCCTCCCAGGTTCCAGCGATTCTCCTGTCTCAGCCTCCCGAGTAGCTGGGATTACAGGCATGTGCCACCGTGCCCAGCTAATTTTTGTATTTTTAGTAGAGATGGGGTTTCACCATGTTGGCCAGGCTGGTCTTGAACTCCTGACCTCAGGTGATCTGCCTGGCTTGGCCTCCCAAAGTGCCGGGATTACAGGCATGAGCCACCGTGCCTGGCCAGGACTTTATTTTTTGTTACTAGGCTTTCCTTTAAAATCTCTGTGCTAGGCCGGGTGCCGTGGCTCACGCCTGTAATCCCAGCACTTTGGGAGGCTGCAGTGGGAGGATGACTTGAGCCCAGGAGTTTGAGACCAGCCTGGGCAACATAGTGAAACCCCATCTCTTTAAAAAAATGAAATAAAATCTCTCCATGAGAATATAAGGCACTCGAAACAGGACTTTTTATCTGTCATATTCACTGCTATGTCCCCAGCACCTAAAACAGTGCCAGGCATCTGTTGAATAAATGAATGAATGAGGTGGGAAGTCTTTCCTTACACTTAGATGAAAACTCCATTGTACCCCAAATTGTGTGGTCTTGTTCAGGTAGTTATTTCAATTCTATAATAAAATCTTAAGTTATAATAGGCTCAGTTTGATAATTAGGATGCCCAGTGTTGTATAATAATTAAAGCCTTAAATTTCCTCTCTCCCCTACAGCTGGGGCCAAAGAAGACCATGTGGCTGGCTACTTTTCTGTATTTTCATTTATCTCCACCCCCAGTTTACCAGCAGTGGCTGTCCTCTCTCCAAGACTCGGCCAGGGGTCAGAAGGGCAGTCTTACAAGGCAAGGGTCTTTGCTGGCAGATGTCTGGGCCTTCTTGACAGCAGGTGTTTAAAGCTGAATCTGGTTGTAGTTTCAGGAAAGTGATGTTTTGGGATGGTGACTGAAGCTGTAGAAGTAGATGTTGAGGATAAAGTATCATATTAATAAAACATTGCCCATTAGCACCTTAGCACAAATTAAAACTAGCTATACCTCATTAATAAGGACCTGGATGGTCGAATAATGATGAATGATTTATGGGGGTAGGGGGTGCAGGGGGAATTGGGTGGAAGCAGTAGTAAGAAATTCAAATTAAGGCGTCGTAAGGTAATTGAGATTATCTAGTCTCACTTCCACATTTTATAATTGAAGAAACTGAATAAAAAACAAAAGAAGAGAAGTGACAGCTTTATAGCATGTGGTTGGGGAAAAACACATCTTTTCTGGAGCTAGACAGTCCATAAATAGGACTTGGAAATGGAAGTGTAGGGGAAAATCCTGTTGTACTTCAGTGGAAAACTGTGCATTGTCTGGAGGCTAGACTCTGGACTAAGACATTTCCTTCCTGGCTGTCTGATTTTGATTCTATGGGAGCTGCCTTACAACTCTGTAAGCTGTAGGTAACTGATAGCAAAGCAAAGAAATTCTTGTCCATAGATGGGTAAATTGTATCTTAGTGCAGAGTCAGCCTACTTCCCTTCCCCAGTTTTGCTTCTATTAGCACATTTATTTCTGTAATTTTGATCTTTGGATTCTCCTTGGATGTTCCTCACTAAAAAATTAAATAAAATTTTTGGCATGTGCTCTTCCTTTGCATCTGTCTGAGAGTTGCAATTTTTACCTTTATTTCAAAATTATACTTTAACCAAAGGGACGGTGGTGAACTAGCCAGCCGGAGCTGCTCACTCTCGGTGATTTTTACCAGGGGACTGTCTGGTAACCCTTGGAAAAATAGTCGGTTTTTCCAAGGGGATATTTGGATCTAAGAAATGCTGTATGCTGACGTAAAGTTGATCAAGTACCCCTCATGTATTTTCTCATTTTCACCACAGCCTTGTGAGGTAGATACTGTCATGCCATTTTATGGGACAGCCACAAATAGGCCAAGTGGCAGAGAATAAATGGCAACAGCAGAACCAGACCCAGGTTTTCTGTCTAGCGCAGTTTTTCTGGGAGCAGTGAGAGGTGGAGGAGGAATCTAAAGGGCTTGCTTTACAATTTTGCTTGGAGCCAGTCCACACCAGAGCCATGTGATGTCACAAGAAATGGAAGTTGGGCAACAGAGCGGGATGCGTGGCTTTACAAAGAAGGTTCCATAACCCTCCGAGTACTGCAAGTAACCTTGGCTATGAGCTCTGTTTGGCTCTTTTTTTTTTTTTTTTTTTTTTTTTTTTTTTTTTTTTTTTTTTTTTTTTTTTGTATGTGTTTCCAAGCAGGGCTTTAGAGGCAAAAGGGGGAACGAGGCGTGAGCTGATACAAAGTTGTTTGTCAGGAATTCTCATTGGTTTATAGAAATAACATTGGTTCGTGATTGGCTATACAAGGTTGAATTACAGAGCCTGAGCTGTGGTGTTCAGCATGTGGCACTGTTAGATTATAGCTACTTGTGTTAGTCAGTCTAGACAGTAGGCAGCTTCAAGAGGTGATTACTTAGCTCAAGGTGGGTGAGTGAGACATGACTGCTGTCTCATTTCAAGGGCTGTCTGAGCCAGGTCAGTTAGAGGAGGTTCACATTTCTCAGATAAAAGTTTCTTTGGTTTCTCATCCAAATGATTTTTATCAGTGATTACTGGGTTTTGAAGCCTAATACTTATATTCTTTCTCTAGGAGAGTCTGAATCTAATGCTTGTAAACCAAAATAAAAACAAAACCATAAATAAATTATTAGGAAAGCTGGTGGGATCAGAGGGTGGATAAAAACAGAGCCTTTATACTTTTGAGTTTCCTTAATACATTTCAAAACTTGAAGCATTCGTTAATTTACCTAAAAAATTGTTGACCTTCTGCCAAATATATTCTTACAGGTAAGGAGAAATTGGTAGATTTACCTACAGTTGCATAGCTGATATGTGGCCAAAGAACAAAATCCAGAGCTCTAAACTAGTATGTTTTGTACTCATAATTATATTGCTCTGACATAAAACAAAAAGGTAGATTATGTTTCATGCTAATTACTGATCAATCTTTCTGCGATGCTGGTTCAATTGGCTTCATTGATTATTGCAGAATTTTCTATTTGATTCTCTTTGCTGAACTCTCATGACATTTTATATGTTGTGCTAGGTGTTGGGGATTCCAAGCTAATTAAGAAATTGACACTACTCCAAAGAAGACCCCCTAATCGGTCTCTTTACCTTTGATCTCTACTCATTCTGAATCTCATCATTGTCTGAATTTTCTCTTTAACATAAAAGCTTGAATTTTTATTTTCTTATTTAAGAATGCTAAGTGATTCTCTTATAATAAAGTAAAAACTCCTGAGCAGGGCCAGTGTTGGAATGAGGGTCAGAAAGGGAATTTAGTTCAGTAGGGTTAATGACGTTCATTTTAGGCATGTGGACTTGTGATTCTGAGGAATCAGGAGGGGTTTTAAAGTTCACAGCTGGCATTGTGACTAAAGTCAGTTCTGAAGGTACAGATTTGGGGACCATCAGTGCTGAGTCCACGGGGAAAGAAGAGCTCCTGAAATGGGATACAAGCAGGAGATATGCTGAGGATGCTGGGAGAATAAACTAGAATCAGGGTTCCAGGGTCTTGGCAAGGCCACTTCAAATCCTTTCTGCATCAGGCCACTTGTTTCCTTTGTTTCTGAAGAAAATGGAAAAATTAATACAGATGGTCCCCCAACTTAAAATGGATTCTGTCCCAATAAATCAGAAATTGAAAATATTTTAACTTGAAAATGCATTTAATATACTTAACCTACTGAACACCATTGCTTGGCCTAGCCTACCTTAAACATGCTGAGAACATTTACATTAACTTACTCTTGGGCAAATTATCTAACACCAAGCCTTTTTTATCATAAGGTGTTAAACATCTCATGTAATTCGTTGAATACGGTACTGAAAGTGAACACCAGAATGGTTGTATGGGTACTCAAAGTACCTCTTCTACTGAGTGCATATTGCTTTTGCATGATTGTAAAGTTGAACAATTTTGAGTTGAATCATATAGTAAGTTGAGGACTATCTGTGCTGCATCAAGGGCCCCAGGTCATGAATATAAATCATATAAATTATTCTCATTCCTGGATAAAAATCTATTCCAGGAAAGAAGGTAAATTAGCATGATATAAATCTTCAAATTACATTTGCCCAGTTTGAAGATGAGGGTCCAGTATAGTGTGACAGAGTGTTTTCTCATCAACACCATAAGTAGTTCTGCAGACAACAAGCTGTCTACTTTGCCCAGATTTGTGATTATTTCCTCAGAAAATGGAATTACTGGGCTAAAGGGAGTTAACATCTTTAAAGTTCTTGTTAACCACTGAAAAACTGGCCATAAGAAAGACTGAATAATGTATATACCTGTCAATTGCAGCCCATCATTATTAATGCTAAATATATTCCTCAAATTTTTTTTTCTATTTAATAGGGTATAAAGTACATTTAATTTTTTATTCAATATACCTTACTTTGATCATGAATAACTTTCTTATGTTTATTGGTCATTATACTTCTCATGAAGATTATTTGCATATTTTCTTATTGAGATGATCATCTTTCTTTAACTAGCATGTGACATTTTATATAGTAAACTTATCAACCCTATGCCATATTCAATGTGGAAAAACTTAAGACTGCTCTCATACCACAACAATCAATACCTAAGACCTCTGTGATTAAATGTGTGTGTGTGTGAGAGAGAGAGAGAGAGAGAGAGAGTGTGTGTGTGTGTGTGTGTGTGTTGGGATTGCGGTCATTCTGCAGTGGATACCAGCTTGGTGTCCTTCAATTTAATTCTGACACTATCTACCTGGAGATAGAATAATATCCCACAGATTGAGGTCTCAGTCCCATAAGACTGTCCCCGACTTGCAATGTCCACTCCAAGCCCTAAGTTTTCCTACCTGTGCCTCTGACCGATTGGCTATAAATCAGGGATCCTATGACCTTCTCCATGGGTTCATTTAATTTGCTAGAGCAGCTCAAAGAACTCAGGGAAACATTTTTATCAGCTTATTATAAAAGATATTACAAAGGATACAGATGGAAATGCATAGGGTGAAGTATGGGTGAAGGGATGCAGAGCTTCCATGTTCTCTCTGGGTATGCCACCCTCAAGAAACCTCCGCATGTTCAGCAACCCAATATGAAAAGAAAAGAAAATCTCAGTGTTAAGCACACTCTGAATGAAGAGACCACCTAAACAGGCTTTGTGTGAGCAACAATGCTATTTATTCACTTGGGTGTGAGTGGGTGGAGTCCGAAAAGAGAGTCAGAAGAGGGTGGTGGGATAGGAGCCTTGTTTTATAGGTTAGGGGTAGGCAATGGAAAATTACAGTTTAGGGTGTTGTTTTGCAAGCTGGGGGCCTGGGGGTGTCACAGGGTGAAGTGTCACAAGGTTGACCTATTAATTGAGGCAAGAACAGTGGTAGAATGTCGCAAGATCAGTTAATCAGGCCACAGGGTCCAGTGTCACAAGGTTGACTTATCAGTTGAGGCAAGAACAATGGTGGCATGTCACAGGGTTGGTTAATCAGGCACTGCAGGAGCTAGCTATTCTCCTTTTGCAGTTTTCTTGTTACCTCAGACTTTCTGGCTCCAGGAGGCCATCTAGAGGTGTACATGTGGGTCACAGGGGTCACCATGGCTTGACTATGGTGTAGTCCATGGTGCAGTCAGTTCAAAGAACCTTGCTCTCAGGACCCCAGTTCACTATGCAAAAAGGAAAAAAATAAGCTAAAACCTGATTGTGCAAAAAACTGCCTTTCCTTTTGTTCCTAAGCAGATAGTTACAGATAAAAGGTTAAATATCTTCACAGGTAGCTACTCTGTGTTCACCTTAAGTGCCAATTTACTGAATGTGAGACAAATACATAATTCACTATTCCCTTACCTGTTCCTTTTCTCTTACAAGTGGATTTGTAATGTGACCATACCTTCCCCGTCTTTCCTCTTCAGCCTGTGTTTCCTCTTTAAATACTGAAGGCTTTAAAATCATCTTTGGAAAAAAGCATGGGCCACAGATTGTTCCTGTGGATTTGTGTTTCTTTTTTTCTGGGCATGTCCTTACCCTTGGCAAAATAACCTTCTAAATTGATTGAGACCTGTCTTTAACACATTTTAGTTTACACTAGAAAACTCTCTGAACCAAGTCCTTCTGCATTTTTATAGAGACTTCATTACATAGGCATAATTGATTTAGTCATTGGCCAGTAGTTATCAATTTAACCTTAAGCCCTTTTTCCTTCTTTGGCAATCAGGGGATGGGGCTAAAACTCTAACCTTCTAATCCTATTTGGTGTTTTCAGTGACCAGCCCCCATCCTGAAGCTACTCAGGGGCTGCCCAACCCTCAGTCAACTCGTAAGCACACAAAAAGACATCACTTTGGGTCAGGCGCGGTGGTTCATGCCCGCAATCCCAGCCCTTTAGGAAGCCAAGGTAGGCGGATTGCTTTAGCTCAGGAGTTCAAGACCAGTCTGGGCAACATGGCAAAACTACATCTCTACTAATAATTAGCCAGGTGTGCTGGTTTTCAACTATAGTCCCAGCTACTTGGGAGGCTGAGGTGGGAAGATATCTTGAGCCCAGAAGGTAGAGGTTGCAGAGAGCTGAGATCATGCCGCTGTGCTCCAACCTGGGTGACAGAGCCAGACCCTGTCTCTCACACAAAAAAAGATACCACTTTGAAGATTCTGAGGATTTTAGGAGTTGTATGCCAGGAAATAAAGCCAAAGATCAAATATTAATATATATTTTACAGTATCACACACATATTACACTTTTTTTCTAGGTGATTACTTGATTTTTAATATATAGAAGTTTGCATTTTTATCTATTGAATTGTATTAAAGGTTTTTTTAAAATTGTATTTTAAGTTCTGGGGTACGTATGCAGATCTTGCAGGATTGTTGCATAGGTAACATGCCATGGTGATTTGCTGTCTCCATCCCCCTGTCACCTACATCAGGCATTTCTCCCAGTGCTATCCCTCCCCAACCTCCCTGCCCCCTGCTGTTCCTCTCCTAGCCCCCCATCCCCCAACAGACCCCAGTGTGCGATGCTTCCCTCCCTGTGTCCACGTGTTCTCATTGTTCAGCACCTACCTACGAGTGAGAATATGTGGTGTTTGGTTTTCTGTTCTTGTGACAGTTTGCTGAGAATGATGGTTTCCAGATTCACCCATGTCCCTACAAAGGACATGAACTCATCATTTTATACGGCTGCATAGTATTCCATGGTGTGTATTCCATTTTCCTTGTCCAGTCTATCATCGATGGGCATTTGGGT
>CAUYLG010076907.1:0-35934 GCA_963573385.1 Cacajao melanocephalus
AAAAACAAGCAATGGGGAAAGGATTCCCTGTTTAATAAATGGTGTTGGGATAACTGGCTAGCCATGTGCAGAAAACAGAAACTGGACCCCTTCCTGACACCTTACACTAAAATTAACTCCAGATGGATTAAAGACTTAAACATAAGACCTCACACCATAAAAACCCTAGAAGAAAACCTAGGCAAAACCATTCAAGACATAGGCATAGGCAAGGACTTCATGACTAAAACACCAAAAGCATTGGCAACAAAAGCCAAAATAAACAAATGGGATCTAATTAAACTCCAGAGCTTCTGTACAGCAAAATAAATAATCATTAGAGTGAACCAGCAACCAACAGAATGGGAAAAAAATTTTGCAATCTACCCATCTGACAAAGGGCTAATATCCAGAATCTACAAAGAACTAAAATAGATTTACAAGAAAAAAAAACAAGCCCATTCAAAAGTAAGTGAAGGATATGAACAGACACTTTACAAAAGAAGACATATATGAGGCCAACAAACAAATGAAAAAAATCCTCGTCATCACTGGTCATTAGAGAAATGCAAATCAAATCTACATTGAGATACCATCTCATGCCAGTTAGAATGGCGATCATTAAAAAATCGGGAGACAACAGATGCTGGAGAGGATGTGGAGAAATAGGAACACTTTTACGCTGTTGGTGGGAGTGTAAATTAGTTCAACCATTGTGGAAGACAGTGTGGCAATTCCTCAAGGAACTAGAACTAGAAATTCCATTTGGCCCAGCAATCCCATTACTGGGTATATAACCAAAGGATTATAAATTGTTCTATCATAAAGACACATGCACACATATGTTCATTGTGACACTGTTTACAATAGCAAAGACCTGGAACCAACCCAAATGCCCATCCATGATAGACTGGACAAGGAAAATGTGCCACATAGACACCATGGAATACTATGCAGCCATAAAAAGCAATGAGTTTGTGTCCTTTATAGGGACATGGATGAATCTTGAAACCATCATTCTCAGCAAACTGACACAAGAACAGAAAAACAAACACAGCATGTTCTCACTCATAGGTGGGTGTTGAACAACGAGAACACATGGACACAGGGAGGGGAGGATCACACACTGGGGTCTGTTGGGGGGGAATTGGGGAGAGTCAGTGGGGGGTAGGGATGTTGGGGAGGGGTATTGGGGAGAAATGCCAGATATAAGTGACGGGGGGATGGAGGCAGGAAACCACATTTCCATGCATGTACCTATGCAACAATCCTGCATATTTAGCACATGTACCCCGGAACCTAAAGTGCAATAAAATATACAAATAAATACATAAATAAAAATACAAAAAGAAAATAAAAGAAAAAGTTAAGAGGCCAGGAGTGGTGGCTCACGCCTGTAATCCCAGCACTTTGGGAGGCTGAGGCAGGTGGATCATGAGGTCAGGAGTTTGAGACCAGCCTGGCCAAGATTGTGAAACCCCGTCTGTACTAAAAATACAAAAACTGGCTGTGCATAGTGGCGGGCACCTGTAATCCCAGCTACTCAGGAGGCTGAAGCAAGAGAATCGCTTGAACCTGGGAGGTGGAGGTTGCAGTGAGCCGAGATCACGCCACTCCCCTCTAGCCTTGGTGACAGAGCAAGACTCTGTCTCAAAAAATAAAAGAGTTAAGGGCTGCTGTAATCAGGGGAAGGAAAGCTGGGCAAACAGAAGTCAGCAACAACAAAAGGCCTACTTCACCAGTAGCTCATGCTGGCATGAGCCAGTTGAGGCCACTGCAGGCATGGAGCCAAGAAGACCGATAGGATGGCAAGGGGTCTGGCCTAGGTCTCCGGTTCCTGGCTCTAGATTGAGATCCTGCCAGGAGGGTCTTTGCAAAGCTCAGAACTTAGCTCACTCAAATGGGGGCCTCTTCCTGCCCATGGGGGTGGGTGGGGTGCTGTGTGGAGCACTGGAGCAGGAGGAAGCCGCTGTGAGCCCAAAGCCAGCTCCATCTGTGCTGCTCCTCTCCTGGCCTCGGTCTTGCTGCCCATAGATAAAGCTCTTCCAGCAGCAACAGCCTCCGACTTTTACTAGGTCTAGCCCAGCCCAGCCCCATCCAACCACCAGGTCAGATCCGTAACCGGGCCTGGGAAGAAGTCGAGCACATCTCACTCCCACTCTCCTGGGGAGTGGCCTCAGTGAAGTCTCAGATGAGGTCAAAGGGACGATTTGGAAAGACAAGAGAGCAAAATAACCGAACGAATGTTTTGAGCAAAAATTCAAAATTCTGTGTAACTGGAAGGCAATATTTATACCAACCATGAACACAGCAGCAAGGATAGGCCAAGGAACACAGGCTTCCTTGATAGGGATGAAAAAGGACACGACTGAAAAACTGGCAGGCCTTACAGTTTGGCCACAAGGGTCTGGCAGTGCAGCTATCACCAACCTGAGACTCAGCGTTACCGTGAAGGCCCAGTCCTTACCGCACCGGGCGCTGGTGTTCTGGGGTCCCAGGGTCTCTTGGCCTGGGATTTTATGGTCTTGCAGGGCCTAGAGAACAGATCCTCCTGCTGATGGTAGTCAGGTTGGGGGACAGCGATCGGCAGATGGCCAAGCTGACATTATTTGTTATTTAAATTAATCATCAAGCCTCTCGTTTTAATCCACCTGAAGGGACCTCACCTTGCAAGTTGTAATTAGCCAGAGAGAGTGAGGGCACAAGAAAAAAAAAAAAAACAAAACCCAAAAATTATACTTAGGAATTAGTGGTCCTTTGTTTATTTTTCTTTTTTCCTCTTTCCCTCTCTCCCTCCCTTCCTCCCTTCTTCTCTTCCTTCCTTTCTTCACTCTGTCACCAGGCTGGAGTGCAGCCATGCAATCATGGCTCACTGCAGCCTTATTCTCCTGGGCCCACAGTCTTTCTATATCCGTGTCCCCTCCCAAGTAGCTGGGGCCACAAATGTGTTTCACCTTGCCTGTGTTTTTATTTTTTTTTTTTTTTTTTTGTTTTTTTTTTTTAATAGGCTGGTCTTTAACTCCTGGGCTCAAGTGATCTTTCCACCTCAGCTTCCCAAAGTGTTGCGTTTACAGGCATGAGCCCTCACACCTGGCTGGTGGGCCTTTCAAAATGCAAATATCTGGGTGCCGCTCTTTGACCACACGTGTTAATATACTCTCTCTACTAGTTCAAAGTTTCAAGCCACAAGATACAACTTAGATTTTCTCATTTGCCGCCAATTCTTGCTCTTTCTCTTAAAACATCTCTTTTCAACAGTTTTAGAAAGATGGAGTGACCTGCTCAACGTGACACTGTTGATTTGTCTACAATGTATATCTGTTGACTTCTAACCCAAAGATCTTTTGGTGACATCATTTTACCCCCTAGTTTGTAAAAGAGGATGCATAGTTTTCTGTGGTAAAAGACCCTAAATATGAAATATCTCTTCACAGAAATTTCAGGTTCTTAACATTAAAATTTGCCAGTAACATCTTAAGCTCTTTCTTCACTATTGCCAGTATTTGTTTTCTTGCCAAGATCTGTGTTTTCATTTAAAAATGTCTGGAAATTTGGTTTTATTTGAACTAAGTAAAATGGTCTTAAAGTTGTGCACTTTCAGCTTGTAAGAAAGAAAGACAGGCTCATGGTACTTCAGATGATGGGGCAAGTCAGGCAGAGTAAATGGCAAGACAGAGCAAACACAGAGCAGGCCTTTGGAAAACATTTGGTGGGGGGACACTCATGGAAACCAGAGCCATAGTGGTCCTCTGTTGATCCTGGTATTCAAGGACAGTGAGCAGTGTCTGTCATTGCTACTGGCTTGTGGACTTGGGTCTTTTAAGCATCATGGTTAAGAAATACCAGTCTCACCCACGGTATATATGATCAGAAGTTGGTGTGTAAAAGCAGCATCACCAAATGGCAAACCTGGTTTTCATGCTGTTCTACCAATCACCAAGGTGGAGGAGCACCAGACTCGCATCTGTTACCATTAGGAAGGCTGGGTTCTGGGACTTCTGTTATAGCATTTCTGGATGAGTGGACCGGTGGCCTGGTGGACCACCTCCATGCTTTACTTGGATTGGTTTGGCTTAAACACTCAGCTGTAGCCCATTTCCACGGGGCTCTGGAAGGCCAGCCTGCAGCTGAACAGGCAGTTTAATCCTTACATCTCAGAAAAGAAAGAAAAGCAGAAGATAGTGTCTAGGGTTACGAAACTGGGTCTCATTGAAGTGCAGATTTGTATAGATAGAGCACAAAGTCTGGAAATGAAAGGACAAGTCTAATGGTTATCTCCAATTTATAACGACTCAGTCAAGTATGTGACTCAGCTTATTGTGTGTTTGGAATATGAACTTTCTGAGAGAAAGGGAATTTTTCTTTTCAAAAACTCTTCCTGTTGACCTTTTCACATTCCTAAATTATCCTTATCAAGATTCTAACAGACAAGAAATAAAGGCCATTTTGAGGCTAATAATTCCCTTATCTGTAAGAACAATTATTTCCGTAGAAGATTATTCTAATCTCGTAGAGAATATGCTTTGAGGTGTTTAAAATAACTGTTTTTTAGGACTGCCCAATTCTACTTCTAGCTACAATTTAATTGCTTTTTAGATCATACATGAAGATCTCCACAGTGAGGCATTGCTTTTAGTCACCGGTCACCATGACACCAGGCCCTGATAAAACTGTCCATTTTAGTGATGTTCTTGATTGATGTAAGTTACATCAGCCTAACAGTGGTGGATATCAGCTGTTACGCCTGCTGAAATAATGGATTGACTATGCCACAGTTCATATATTTCATATGTAAAGACAAGACTTTAAATAATGTGAATAGAAGAGGAGCCAAAATGCCAGGCAAAAGTGAAATTGAAGCCGTCATGATGAAAAATTTCAACTTACAAATTAAAACTTTTTTTTTTTTTTTTTTGAGACAGAGTCTCGCTCTGTCTCCCATGCTGGAGTGCAGTGGCACAATCTCGGCTCACTGCAACCTCCTTCTCCCAGTTCAAGTGATTTTCCTGCCTCAGTCTCCTGAGTAGCTGGGACTGCAGGGGCACCTCACCAGGCTCAGCTAATTTTTGTATTTTTAGTAAAGACAGGATTTCACCATGTTGGCCAGGCTGGTCTCGAGCTCCTGACCGGGTGATCCACCTGCCTTGTCCTCCCAAAGTGCTGGGATTACAGGTGTGAGTCACTGCACCTGGCCTAAAACTTTTTCCATCCTACCATTCAATTGGATTTTTAAACATATACGCTCTTTGATTTAAAGTTACGTTTTTGTTACTATTTCTAATGCTATTATTATACTATAACAACGCTGGAATGCTGGAATTTTGGTAACAATGATTTTAATAATGCTTTGCTTTCCTTAATATCAGATAGAATATTTACAGTAAACATGTTGTCAAAGTAGACTTTTGAATTTTAGAACAATAAACTTTTTTTACATTGCAATCTAGCATTGTAAAATCAATTCTAATGAGACGACTGGTAGAAAGAAATTATAGTTGGAAGTCTTGTCTTTCCATTATTAGTAATTTTCTCTAGAAGAAGGCAAGGTGGCCAGGCACACCCATCATCCCAGTACTTTAAGAGCCCGAGTTAGGAAGATCACTTGAGGTTAGGAGTTGGAGACCAGCCAGGCCAACATGGTGAAACCCTATCTCTACTAAAAATACCAAAATTAGCTGGGCATGATGAGCACTTGTGGTCCCAGCTACTTGGGAAGCTGAGGCAGGAGAATTGCTTGAACCCAGGGGCAGAGGTTGTAGTGAGCTGAGCCTGTGCTGCTTACACTACAACCTGGGGTGACAGAGCAGGACTCTGTTTCAAATAAATAAATACATAATAATAATAAGGCAAGGCTTTTGTAACGAAACACATCATAGAATAGACAAAATTTAATTTTTAGGGTTTCCAGTTTGATTAATTAGACTTCAAATTATTTAATAGATTTGAAATAACATTTAATAGTCTAATTGCTAACCAGGATGGTTTATTATTTTATTTAGTTTACATTAAACCTCACTTATTGAATGAATATCTGAGTAAAAATGAACTAAAATTTTAATTGTCAAGAATAATAGAAGATTTTCAGTCTATATCATTGAACATTTGTTCCCAAATAGAAATCCTCAGGCATCTTGGAAGAGATGAAAATTGAAAAAGTATAAAAATATTTTCTGTTGCTTTTGGTTAGGTATCACCATCTTTGACATATTATAAAATGTTCAACCCTTTAAAATTACACATTTTAATGACAAAATATTATCATGAGGTCAAAGACATGGATTTCTTTTTCTTTTTCTTTTATTTTTTTTGAGATAGAGTCTCACTTTTTCACCCAGGCTGGAATGCGATGACTTGACCTCGGCTCACTGCAACCTCCACCTCCTGAGTTCAAGTGATTCTCCTGCCTCAGCCTCCCGAGTAGCTGGGACTACAGGCACATGCCACCACGTCCGGCTAAAAGGACATGGATTTCCTGAAGTGTTTAACTTATTAATATTACTACAATAATTGTATGCATATATAAAGAACCAAAGTTGCCACAAAGATGGTTAAATATAAATGGTTTAGACGTGTGATTTTCATAGAGAACAAATGCACCTGTAAGGTTACAGTCTACTCTTTTAGAAAATCATCCTTTTGGCTTTATTAGTAACATTATGGCCTTCATAATTGCCAAATATGTTGATCATTTCATTCTTCTTTTTTCAGATTCACTGACTCTCCTGTAAGATGAAGAAAAGAAACCCAAGTTACGAACATAGCAGAGGTTTGCTTAAGATGGTAGCTCACTATCTTATTCCAGAGGATATGAAAGTACTTGACATGAAAAGAGAAGGTTTCTGAAGTCAAATAAGTTGAAGAAACACTAAATCCATACAGCGTATGTAGTTTATTGTTTCAGGATTTTTCGGAGGCTTTACTATGTTAGCGTGAACTATGAATCAAATGGAGATCTCTGCAATCTCCCCTGCTCTCTCAATCATGTTATTACTCTCCCTCTACTGCCTCAAAGTACCTGCAGGCTCTGCTGTTCTCCTCAGTGCCACACGTTTAGTATCAATATTTTGTGCTCGTCACAAATTACAACAAACTTATTGGCTTTAAGAAACAAAAAAAAAAACTGTTATCATACAGTTCTGTAGTTCAGAAGTCTGACACAAGTCTCACTGTGCTAAAGTTGACAAGATTGCATTCCAAGATTGCATACTGGAGGCCACCAGGGAGAATCTGTCTCCTTGTTCATTTCATTGTTGGCAGAATTCAGTTCATTGCAGTAGAACTAAGATCCCTGTTTTCTGGCTGTCAGCTGAGGGGCATTCTCAGTTTCTAGAGTCCTTTCATTCCTTGGCTGGTAGATCCCTTTCTTCATCTTCAAAGTCAGCAGGGCCTGTCTTCCAATGTCTTCTTCTTCTATGTCACCTCTCTGAGTCAAAAACAATTTTCCATCTTAAAGGACTCATGAGATTAGAATTAGGCCCATCTGCTTAATCCTGGAAAATGTATAATAGGTAAAATAACATATTCACAGGTTCCAGGGGTCATTAATCTGCCTAGCACAGCTAGTAAAACAAGATTTTTTTGGGGGGGATGGGTCTCACTCTGTTGCCCACGCTGTAGAGCAGTGGTGCAATCTCAGCTCACTGCAACCTCCACCTCCCAGGTTCAAGTGATCCTCCCACCTCAGTCTCCTTAGTAGCTGGGACTACAGGCAGGCACCACCAGGCCTGGCTAAATTTTGTGTTTTTAGTAGAGATGAGATTTCACCATGTGGGCTAGGCTGGTCTTGAACTTCTGGCCTCAGGTGATCTGTCTTCCTCAGCCTCACAAAGTACTGAGATTACAGGCATGAGCCACCACACCCCACCAGCAATGCAACATTGAATGAGAAACAGGCTCTGCCCTTTAGTAACTTTCAGTTAATCTGGGTTCCATGCTACTTAAAGTCGCAAGTAAACATTTAAAACACAATTGATTAGTATAGTATTTAAGAAATTTATGATAAGATTCAAAAACTACAATACTCACACACCTCCGTACTGTCAGAATACTTGAGAAATTGCTCATGTAGCAATGATAGATATCCATAATAGGCATGAGTGGGTACCCTTGAAGGAAATTTTATCTTGTCCATGATGAATCCTGTGTCCTCAATCCATTCCCCAGTGCTTATTTGGAAATGGACACACACACACACACACACACACACACACACACACACACACTCTCATTGTCTAATCCATGAACTTGAACCAAATATGTTTGACAGTGTGAAGTAGTTCTTATATATAAGACACTGCATTTTTAATCTTTTGAATTATATCCTTCTCCTCCATCCAGACAAGATATAGAAATGAGATTGGGTGAAAGCAGGTACTAATAAAATTGTATTGAAAATGTTGACCGGGCACAGTGGCTCACGCCTGTAATCCTGTCACTTTGGGAGGCCAAGGTGGGCAGATCACCTGAGGGCTGGAGATTGAGACCAGCTGGCTAACGTGGTAAAACCCTGTCCCTACAAAAAATACAAAATTAGCCAGGCATGGTGCCAGGTGCTACTCTGGAGGCTGAGGCAGGAGAATCACTTAAACCTGGGAAGCAGAGGTTGCAGTGAGCCGAGATCACGCCAGTGCACTTTAGCCTGGGTGACAGAGCGAAACTTCATCTCAAAAAAAAAAAAGTACTCTTCTTTCAGCTACTGCTTCTAATAGTGAGACACTTCTCACTGCCCCTCCCCCTGACATATATCTTTTTGGTTTCTAGCCATTGTTTTTCTCTTCTGTTTGTTTTAATGTGGATGACGCTTTCAGTCATGGAGGTTCCAAGAAGTGGTGTGCCTTTTGGTAAAATTAAACTGAAAGCTACATTTCTCCACCTACCCCTTTGGTTTAATCATAATAGCTTGCCAGTTTTTTAGGCACTACGTTTTAAAAAAAGCAGGTTGAAATTAATTTTTAAGTGTGCAGTTTATTGATTAGAATAAGCTCATTCTCTAGTCAAATCTAGTTTCCATTTTCCTGGGCAACATTGCATAAATAGGCCAACTTTTCTTTCTTTGGGCTGGATCTGCTAAACTTCATGCAGACCACCCACTAGAGTTAAAATATTCTTCTATTCACTTCAGACATAGAAATGAGTTTGGTTATACACTGTATTCTCTTGACATTACACCCTGGTCATTTGTATTAGACGTTGGGTTTCCCCAAATGTGTGGCATACTCTTTTACAGATTATTTTTCAGGATGCATTACTTTTACATCCCATTAACTCCAGGAAGTGCTTATATTACCAAGTGGATTATGAACATGGAGTGATTAATTCAGTTGCATTCTGTCTATGAATAAGGAAATCTCTATTAGACATCACTTTTTTTTGGTCTTTGATATAACATTGTTGTTCCAGCTTCTGCCCTTTCTTTCTCTAAGAAAAAACAAAAATAACCTCCCAAACCCCAAACACTCTTTTGTGTAACAGAAGATTAATATGTTGATGGATTTTCTGAATCCTGTTAAGTTTAGTTATTGCCAAACAAATAATAAGAATGTTGTTTTTGATAAAGAATTGACCAACTGTATTGCAAATGCATCCTCAATATTTGGAAATATTTAAAATAAATGTTTTTAGAGACTGGCCAAGCTATTTATGTTCAAGATATTCTCACCTAGTAGTGTTCTTCATTTTGATTAGATCTATAATTCTCATACAAATGTTAGAAATTGTTTGTCTGGAACATGTATTTATCTGGTGAATCTTGTGTAGTGGAGAAAATTAGCAAAGTTCTAGTTACTGAGTAAACAAAGACTCCATGTTACGATCACCGTTTCGTTGGGATTTGCACATTATTAGTACATTACATGGCAAACTATTTTGCATTATGTAAAGGGAAAATAAAATCAGACACATGCCCTCAGCCTTCTTGTTCAATTCTGCACCACTTATAGCTTTACTCTAAATATATATTTTTAAAATAGCCCCTTCTCTGATAACAGACTGGCATCTGTAAGGAATATTTCTGAGCAATTATCATGACTCAAGGGGAGGCTGCAATGTGTTTAGCACATGAGCACTGTCAGAGACTCTCCTTACTCAGTAGATACTAGAGCTCTAACCAGTTTCGGGTAAGGAGATCAGGTGGGATGCTCTGGGTTTATGGAGAGGACAGGAGTCATCTACAATGTTAAATGAATTTATAGAAACGAAACCCAGAAATATCAAATCCTGCTGCCCATCCACAAGAAGAATGTGAATAAAAAACAAATTTTCTAATTTGATTTTCCATAAATCCCAATGCAGAAAATTTTACTAAGTTGAGCTGGATAACCAGAACATTCCTTTTTCCTAAGCTATATTTTTCAGACCAAATTAAGTGGGATAACGCTTGCTTGATTACATATCTCCTCAACACCCACTCTTTCCAAACAAATACAGTTCTCAGATGTTTCCACATTTTACTGAGTAGAGGGAAGAGGCAAATACAGGTTATATCCTTCTGTGGGAGCAGGCTTCATTTAAGACTACATTTGGCAGTATGTTTTTAAAAAAGCATAAAAATAAAATTGGTTTAAATAGTGTAAAAATTTATGTCTCTCTCTCTCCAACTTAAAGATACAAGGTAGGCGACTCAGGTTGATTTGGTGGAGTTACCAGGGTCCTAGCCTCTTTCTGACTTTCTACTCTACCACCCTCAGCACCACCTCCATTCCTAGGGTTGCCTCCTAGACAAAGATTGCTGTTGGAGCTCCTGCTATCACATTTTATTACAGGGGCAGGATAGGGCCAAACAGAGTCCTTTTAAGCAGGTTTCTTAAAAGTCTCACATGGCACTCATGCTTAGATTTTAATTGTCAGAACTTAGTTGATACACCTACCTACCAGCAAAGCAAGACAATTAATCCTTAAATTCCATGTGCTATTGCCAGTGAAAACTTCTGGCTCTGCCATCTCTGAAATTCTGAATTTTTAAATTGTCTGCTTTAAAATTATTTAAGGAGACTTGATAATTCTATGATGTTTTAAAAGTTAAATTGCTACTAAATTGAGTAACCAATTGTATAAATTTTATTTTTTAAATCCAAGACAAGTCCTTAAGTATACCATATTTCTACCATACATACAGATAAAAACATTAGGCTGGGCTCAGTGGCTCACACCTGTAATCCCAGCATTTTGGGAGGCTGAAACGGGAAGATCATCTGAGGTCAGGAGTTTGAGATCAGCCTGGCCAACATAGTGATACCCCCTCTTTAATAAAAATACAAAATTTAGCTGGGGCTTGGTGACACACACCTATAATCCCAGCTACTCGGGAGGCTGAGGCAGGAGAATCACTTGAATCCGGGAGGCAGAGGGTGCAGTGAGCAGAGATCATGCCATTGCACTCCAGCCTGGGTGACAGAGCGATACTACATCTTAAGAAAAAAAAGAAACATAAAAAAAAAGAAAAGAAAAAAGAAACATTATACTGTGATGACTTAATTGGTTTTTTACTATAAGGATTAACTGTTTTTTGCTACTACTGAATGTCTTTTTATGTATTATTTTGAAGCATGGTGGTTTTTTTTTTAATCATCTGAGACTTTCCCCTAAAGAATGTTACATTTTATAATAATTACCTGACAAATATTTGTTTAACAAACACGTCATTTACTATATGTAAATTATGGTTCTAAAAGCTTTATAGATATTCACAGCTTGGCTCCTCATAACCACCCCACATAATAAGTACAAATGTGATCCTTATTTTATAGATGAAGGAAATAAGGCAGAGAAATGATAAATTGCTCAAAGTTGTAAGATAATAAGAGGTAGTGCCATTATTTGAACTCATACATTCTGACTGCAGAATATATGCTAGATACCACTATGCTGTGGAGTCTCTCAAAATACATGCTTGACTTCCTAAGTACCAAATGTACTTCAAGAGCATTCCGTTACTATTATAATTAAGGACAGTAACAATCATTTGATGGTACAGATATAGAAACTCCTGGAAGATTGAGTGAAATGTTTGGTTTTAGCTGATAATGTCAATCAGATTCATAAATAGAATTCAGGTTTCCTGACTTCAAACAAGTGCTAAGACAGCATGAACTCTGTCATCGAGTTGCAAACAGCAATATTCATGGCATTCTTCTATAGAAAACACATTCTGTTCTTTTCAAATAAACTGTTGAGAGATGAAATGTGAGTCCAAATTATGTAACCTTATTTTCTTTCCTTTTCATAGACTTCATATTTTTTGGTTACAGAATACTATTTGTCATAAGATTAAAAACCATAGATTTACAGGAGAAAATATGCTTCTTAGGTTGCTTACCAAAGTATACAATCTGCATTTGAAAACAAATTACAGGAAGTCTTGTACCTAGAGTCACTGAAAAATGAATTAAGTCTCTTTTACAGGAAGAATTTATATTTATTTCCTGATACACTTTATTGCTTTAATCATTATTAAAAATTACATACATATATATATATAAAACACATAAGGTAATGGCAATCTAACATTTGAAAAGCAGAACAAAAAATCAATTTCGAGCCTGCTGAATCCTATCAACTTCAACCACAATTCAAACATTTCAGTTCTTCATAGAGACAATTAAAAATGAAAATGTTTACAAAGCATGTGCAGCATGTGTTTTACAACCTTTGCATTTTGTTTTCAAGAGCTTCTGAATCATTGCTGCTGTTTATAATCTGCATCTGCTGTAAAAATCAAATAAAAGGTGATACAAATGTCGTTCTTATGACTGGAATGAAAAAAACACAAAGAGAATAAGAAATTTATTTGTTTTAGGAAGGAAATGAAACAATGGCAAGATTGGGGTACCTTAAGTAGAAATCTTGATTGCTGTCTCCAGTAAGGCCTTATGGGGCATCGTTACCTTGTTGAATTCATGAAGGTTCAGGATGTAAACTTAATCTTCAATAGGTCTTTGAGAAGACTTGGGGAGACAGATAAGACAGATTTAGAAGACACTGGAGTATATTCAATATTTGCCAAATTATTCTGTATTTTGTTTTACCTTAAGCCTAAGCAATATTCATTCTTGGGACTCAGAAATAGCTGCAAGTGTCAGACAGACAGACTGGCCAGGTAGGGCTTCCAGCAAACTACTGTATGAGAATTAGAGATGGCTTCTAGGAAAAAAGAACACATCCTAAGGAATGAAGGAGCTCAGACTCCCTTATCAGATAGAAGGAATGATTCTAAGAAGATTGTGGTTTCTTTCACGTAAGTTGATTCTAAGCCTACTCTTCATGAACTCGTCGTATTTGAATCCTAAGTCACGAGAGCTTTGAGGAAACTCTTGAAAATGTTAAGGCCATGGCAATGTTGTTTAAATTCTTCTTTAAGAGAATGTGATGCAAAGAAGAAATAGACCATTTTCTCTCATGTAGCCAAAAACCATCAGAGAGCTTTGGCTTCTCAATGTCTCCCATGAATCAACAGTATTGACAGGTGGCAGCAGCAGTACACGTTAGGAGGGCCAGTTATTTCTCGAAAAGTGATAATATACAGTGAGGAGGCAGCTGTGCTTGTATGAGGTGATAGCACAATGTGCAGCAGAAGAGGTGGACTTGGTCAGAGATGAGTCAGTGCCCTGTGGAAGTGTTGGCACATGGAGGCAGCATTATTATTACCTAGAAGAGACATAGGGGCAGTGTGCACTGAAAGTGGTTACATTGCCTAGCAGAGGAGTTTGTACCCAGAAGAAATGAGTAAACCAACAGAAATCAGTTATTTCTCTCTAAATATTGGAGGCAATAATCATAGTAGATGCTGTTGGTGCTTCTCTCAGATCCTGTTGGCTGGTGATACACTAATGCCTCGGTTGCTGTAAACGTTGTCTGATTCTAGCTCATATATGATCGCTTAGCTGTAGAACTGTCCTCTCCTTGCTCTCAATATGCAAGAGAAGATGAGGAGTTACCCATGATCAGGGTCCTGCTAGTATCGGTACTCATTTCTTTGCTTTCTGGAAGCAAATTCCCCAATTGAGTCACTTCAACTTCCAGCTGTTGGTTTCCAGACCCATGTATTCTAAATACTGGGGTCATACCACTTTAAAACTGCCATGCAAGTGCAGTAACCATGATCTGAAAAATGCATGATAAATAGGAGCTCAGGGTTCTCAGGGGTGGTAGTATAGCTTATCCTACAAGGTTAGCCAGAGATTTTGACAAGCAGAAATGCTAGACAATTAGCAGAAGAATCTAGAAAGGGTGGCTGAAGAGGGACATGATGAGTTACAGTTATGGTTTTAGGATCAGCCACTGAAGCAGGGAATGCAGTTCGTCCTACTAACCCTTCTCTTGTAAATTTTTCCAGAAAATGAAACCAGCCAGAATCCTAGAGAAGCTATGTCTGGATGGAATGCATTTAATGTGACAAGTGAATCTGAGTGATGCAAGGGATCCACATTGTTGATGCATCACGCAGATCCCTTTGCTAGTACATACGCCCATCTTCTTGTGGCTATGAATGCTGGTTAGTAAGAACCCATAGCTGTCCCCTTCTTCCAAAAATTATTATTGGTCAAACAGATGCCATCCTCCACCATCTCTTGCAAGCAGACCTTGGCCAGTGACTGTGGGACACGAGCGTTTGAAAAAGCAGCTTCTTGTCTTAAGGTGGGTATACCTCTGTGGTGCAACTTAAACTTCAGAATTTCACAATGAGATCAGAGTATAGCTAGTCTTCTACTGAGACGCATCCTTGTTTAGCATTTTTTTCCTTGCTCTATCTACCTGTCTCATCCCATTTTTTCATAAATGCATTCTCCCAAAATACTGCTCAGGCTCTGTTTCTGGGGAGCATAACCTAAGACAGTGGTGAAATGCCTTCCTGCCTTTCAGCAAGATGGAGGTAGTGACCTACTCATGCCTCGAGGCTGACCAAACAAATAACATGAAAATGGTGATGTCGTGTAGTCACTGGATAGAATTGTTTATGAGCACATACAAGATAGCTGTTGGGGCCTTGCCAACATAACTGAAAAAGATTCCATCAAGAATTGAAGAAATTGCATTTCAGAACAAGAGTAAATAGAATTTGCTGCTAATACATCTTTATTTAAAATCCTGAACTAGAGTGGCCTGGTAAACATGGGTTACTTTGCCATAGGGACCATGCATTTCCAGTCATTGAAGTCTTTCATCTTTTATTCAGATTACTGCACCTCTTGTCATATGTGGGAAATCATTGTGGTAATCTGAAAATGGCTTATTGTGCATGGACTCAGAGCTACTAGAATATGTAATTTTGAGGTATATTTCTTCTGGGCCATGGTGAACCCTGATGGGTGATATCTCCACTCATATATGATTTACCTGTATAGTTTTTGTTTGTTTGTTTTTTTGAGACAGAGTCTCACTCTGTCACCCAGGCTGGAGTGTGGTGGTACAATATGGGCTCACTGCAATCTCTGCCTCCTGGGTTCAGGTGATTCTTGTGCCTCAGTTTCCCAAGTAGCTGAGATTACATGTGCACATCACCACAGCTGTCTAATTTTTGTATTTGTAGCAGAGATGAGGTTTCACCATGTGGGCCAGGCTGCTGTGGAACTCCTGGCCTCCAGTGATCTGCCTGCCTCAGCCTCCCAAAGTGCTTGGATTACAGGTGTAAGCCATCACACTGGGACTCATATAGTACTTTTCAAACACTGTAAACTTGAGGCTGGTTTGTCATCATTTTTCTATCTTCCACTACTATGTTTGTCTTCATCAAATCCTTTTCTAAATGCTATTGTTTCCAAATTTGAACTTGGAAATTACAATCCAACATTCCTGAGATATCAGTTAAATCAACTTCACTTAGTTTTTCTATGTTTCTATATACATCAGTCCCATACAGACAGACAATTTCTAGGTTTATTTCTGCCAATGCTACTAACATTGGTTTCATATGGATTGTACAAATTGGAATCTTGGAGTTAATTTAATTCTTTTAATTACAAATTCTCACTGTATATGTCAATTTTTTTCTCTTCTTAAATGCTACTCATGACTTTTAAAAACTGGAAAGAGCCAAAGTAAAATGGCTTTAATATCACTGGTTAGCAAAATATCACTGCATTTTCCCTTAAAAGAAGATGGATCACAGGGATTTTCAAGGCTGTTAGTCTATCTTCATGGTTTCAGGCCAGGACTAAACTTAACAGTTGAGAGCAAATGATTTAATCTCTTTTTCATTTATCTTTAGACTAAAGATGATTTCTTTATATTTTAGGATTAATATAGAAACTAAAGATACCATCATTTCCTCAAAAAATCACTATCATTTCATAACTATATAGCTATCAGAATATCCTTAACCCTTAAAATAGCTGGAATAGACTACTATTTATCAGAGGCTTGATGTCTATCAGGATTCATAGACAGCTGAACACAGGCATATCAGTCATTTTTGGAACTAAGAAATTTCTTCTTATTCATAAATACTCTCGGATTTGCCTGTCAAAGTCACTATGTCTCCATCACTAGAGATTTGTTTATTTGGCTTAGGGCTTTGCTTCTCTGAGATTTGATTTAACAACCTAGATGTTGGGCAGCTAGGCTGAATTGGCTTGGCATCCTTATCTGGAACTATTTTTGCGCAGGAGAAAAACAGTATTTTACTTCTGGCCCCACTCTTCTTACTTTCTAAGATTTTAAATCAGAACAAATAAGATAAGATTAAGATTCCTAAGAACAATTTTCCCTATGTACAACCTAAGAGTAGTCCAGTATTTCTCAAACTGTGCTCTGCAGAGATGTTAAAAGATGATACAGTGTTTTTTGAATAGATGGTACTTTGGTTACTTTATACAACAGTAAAGAATTACAATGTAATTAGAAGATCTGAGAAATCGTACAGAAAATAAACATTTCTTTTTTCAAACTTTAACTGTTTACATTTGTATGAGCAACAAATAATTTTTGGTAGCACATTTAACCTCATGCAAGCCACCAATGTGCGGGTCACTATTTGGGAAATACTGGTGTAGTATAAAATCAGGGCATATATATCCCAAATCAAGGTCACATCCTGCATCTGAAATGTATCTTCAGTCCTTGTGACTCATGGGCATATGTCTCATACAGCCTTCTCTCCTAAGGACTTCTAATGTGAATGTAATCACTGTGAATTCTTTTACTATTTTTTACCCATAATTTAAATATTGTAATATGAATATATATTCAGCATTAATGATATAGAATTAAATTAGTTGTGTAGATTAACATGTAAAATTAAGATTAATTAACCTGTATTAATTAAAAGTTACAAATTCCAGAATTCCAACTAAAGCCTGCTTATACGAGGATATTTATCAATTGGTGAAGTTTGAAGGTCATAGAGTCAAAAAGCTTCAGGATTAAGAACAGATCTTAGGATGTCAGACTCCAAAACTAGAGACCTGACACAATTGCTGTTCCCTTCAGCTTCTTCTCATCTGCAATTACCGCTTCTTGACGTCATGTTTCCTCACATCAGACAGGTTTTTGCAATGTGGGGTGAGAGACAATGGCTTCCAGTAGCAACCAATTCACATTTCAAACTCCATGACCCACAATGACTCCTCTCCTCTTGTTTTAAACAAAAATCTCAGAGCAGGGATCTGTTTGGATTGTATTAGATCACATAAGAGGGTGGACCAATCACCGTGGCCAGATGAATTGACAGAATGACTGTCTAGACCTGGATCACATGCCTTCCTTTTAAACCTAGAAGGTGGGTTATTGAAGCCTGTTGAATTGAAGGAGTAGTTTCCAAAAGGAAAAGTGGGGAGAAAAAGGGGAAGGAGTTCTTAAACAGGCAAAAATTAAAATATTCACTATATTTTACTCTTTGATAGATACATTATATCCTATACCAGCATATAAATTTGCAACAGTGCTCATACTTAAGACAAGGTAGTTTCTGGGTAACTGGAAACAGATTTTATCTCTTCCATCAGAACACAACTGAAATCTTGTTCAATTAGTTAATTTACAAATCTCTGGGTTCTGTTCAGCTTTCTCAGTCAGCTCTGAATGTACCACTTTGTGATCTGGCCGTTTATGGGCTAAACGATAAATAATACCATTTATAAATAAAAGTGGAAAGATAATATAAGCACAGTAAGACCTCCCTTTGGAAACAGGAAAAACGGAAAGCAACATAAAACCATCAGAGCTCTAGAATGCAGATTTTACTGTGGTAGAGAATGGTTGGTAGTTTCTCCCCCCATGGCTAAAGAGTGATTTCTACAAAGAAGCAGCCACATGTTCCATAGCTGAAAATGATTGGTTCCTGATATGGCTCGGCTGTGTCCCCACCCAAACCGCACCTTGAATTGTAATAATCCTCACGTGTCAAAGATGGGTGATTATTATCTCCAGGTGGTGATAATTGAATCAAGGGGCAGTTTCTCCCACACTGTTCTCATGGTAGTGAGCAAGTCTCACGAGATCTGATGGCTTTATAAATGGAAGTTCTCCTACACAAGCTCTCTCTTGCCTGCTGTCGTGTGAGCCGTGACTTTGCCCCTCATTTGCCTTCTGCCATGATTGTGAGGCTTCCCCAGCCATGTGGAACTGTGAGTCAATTAAACCTCTTTCCTTTATAAATTACCCAGTCGTCTCAAATATGTATTTATTAGCAGCATGAGAACAGACTAATGCAGTGCCTCCCTTGCCGGAAGTCCTCCATAATCACTTTTCAAAAGGAAATTGGGAGGATTTCTCATCCATGGACAGTACTACATTGGAAATTCTTTTCCTATTTATATAAGTTGAGGGAATCTTGGAATTGCTTTAGGGATTACGTAGTCATAGGCCTCTGAGAGCCAGCCCTACATGGCAAATACATCACTTAAGAAGCTGGTGGGACTGCCAGGCAATTAGAGTTTTTCTTCCATGTGCACGTGCTTCCTAGATGATCTCATGTATTCTTATAAATGTAAATAAATTTGTGAAATTTGGTTAATATCTTTAGCCCCCACATTTCCCCTGAGCAACAGGCTTGCATTCCCAACCTCTCCTTGAAATCTTTATGTGGGCAGTTCAAATTTAACAAGGCCAGACCCTTGGGTCTTCTCACTTCTTAGTGCCCGACCTTAATGAGTCACCCATTTTCTCAGGCCAATCATTCTCATTAATCATATTCAGAAATCTCAGTTTACTGTGAATCTGGTCACTTATCACCATTTCCACTGCCGTCACCCTGGTTCAAGACAGTACAATATCTTGTGTGGTGCAAAAGCTTCATAACTGTCCTCACCTCTCTACTCCTCATCCAGTAATATAAATTCATCTCATACAGCTAGAGTAAATTTTAAAGTTATATGCCAGATAAAGCAAACTCTCCTGCTCAAATAGTTCTGTCTTCTCACTATTGTAAAATGGGATTTGAATGTCTGACTGTACCTACCCTGCAAGGTGCTATGTGTCTGGGCTGTTGATTCTTTCATGGGTTTCACTGTGTTCAGTCCATTCTAATCACATTGGCTTGCTGTTCATTGAACACTTCAAACTTGTAATGACATAGGACTTTTGTATTGCAGTTCCCTCTGTATTGGCTATGTCCCCACATAAATGTCACCTTGAATTGTCATAATGCTCATGTATCAGAGACGGGTGGATTATTATCTCCAGGTGGAGATAATTCAATCTTGGGGGCACAACGTACAACGTTCTCACGGTAGTGAATAAGTCTCACAAAAGCTGATGGTTTTATAAAATGGGAGTTCCCATTTATAATGAGGGTTTTATAAATTGAGTTCCCCATTTGTAAAATCTCTAAATGGGGAACTCCATTTATAAAACCTCTACCTTTATTTTTGATTCCCCAGATGTGAGATAGCTTTCCTTGTTTTTTTCAAGTTGCTCCTTAAGTGTCAACACCTTTTTCTTATATTCTTCTATTCTTATTCATAGTGCTTATATATACCTGGTATATCTATTATTTTTAGTTTTATTTTTTGTCACCTCTGAAACACTAGAATATAATCTCACTATAAGGCATTTTCCATTTTGTTCATTGCTGTTTTCTAGAATGGTACCTGGAATATTTTCCCCTATATATCTATTTATTTATGTGTTTACCTCTCTATCATCTATCATCTATTTCTTTCTATCGATTATGGTTTGGGTCTGTGTCCCCACCCATATCTCATATTCAATTTTAATTCCCAGTGTTGGTGATGGGGTCTGGTGGGAGGTGATTGGATCATGGGGGAGGTTTCTAGTGGTTTAGCAACTTCCCTCTAATACGGCTCTTGTGATAGACTTCTAACAAGATCTGGTTGTTTAAAAGTGTGTAGCACCTAACCACCCCACCCAACACACCCCACCTGCTTCCTCCTGCTCTGGCCCTGTGAAATGTGCCTATGGCCCCTTCGCCTTCTACCATCATTGAAAGTCTCCCGAGGCCTCCTGAGAAACTGTCATGCTTCCTGTACCGCCTGTGGAATCATGAGCCAATCAAACATCTTTTCTTGATAAAGTACCCAGTCTCAGGTATTTCTTTGTAGTCTGAGAATGGACTAATACACTGTGCTTCTACTCAAGTAATTATTCATAATATATAATGCATTTTTAATCATTTTTATAGCTAATAACCAATGCCTAACTCATGGTCATTTAACGTTCATCTGCCTTTCTGATTTTTGTTTCTTAGCAACTAACTAGCATGGACTCTGTATTTTAATCTTATTTCTGCCCGTGATAGTAAGTGTAAGGCACTGTTTTAAGTTTTTGCAATGCATACATTCATCCTTCCTTTTAAGCAAGCCAAAAATGTAGGTAAAATCACATATTTTTATTTTTGAAGAGGAAAGTGAGGCATAAAGGAGTTTACTTATGTTTCCAAGTTACACAGCTAATAAGAGGTAGAACCAGGGTCTTGCCAAGGCAGTTTCGCTCCTAAGTCTATGCATGTGACCACTCTGATCACACTTTTTCTGGAATGGGCCTTGGCTTCTTAGAGCAGTGAGCAATACTAGAGAAAAAGAGGCGTCTAAGAGAACAATATCCCAGGATTCATCTTAGAGAGGCTTTGTCGGGGGGGGATAGTGTAGCAGGCTGGGCCAGGGAGTTCAGACTTTTCTTCAGAATTTTCTCAATTTCCTGATACCACAAAGGGCTCAGGCTCTCTCTTCTATTTGGATTATTATTGCCCTTGTTTTTGCTCATGAAATTTAAAATGTTTCAGAGAATCGAGCTATTATAATTATCCAAAATCTGTGATTGACTTTCAGTAGTTTTGCACAATGGACCACAGGCAGAAAAAGCCTTTTGTATTAAAGTTGAGTTGTATTCTGTTTCCTTTTCTGCTTTCAGTTTGGGTCTCCTCAGTTTTGGTTCTTGATTCTGTTTGTACATTTGAATCACCCAGGGAGCCTTTAAAAATACTTGGCCCTACCACATAACAATTAAATAAAAATCTCTGAGGATGGAACTATGGCAACCCTATTTTTTGTAGTTCCCTTGGTAATTCTAATGAGCAGCTAGAGTGAGAACTATTGCCTTAGATCAGTGGCTCTCAAACTTTAGCAAGTGTCAGTATTACCAGGAGGGCTTATTAGACAGGGGTTGCTTGACCCCACCCCTAGAATTTCTGATTCAGTAGGTCTGAGATGGGGCTGGAAAATTTCATTTTCTAATAAGTTCCCGGGTGATGCTGGTCCTGCTGGTTCCAGGTGATACTTTGAGGACTACTGCCTCAAACCAAAGCATGGTACTATTTGCAGAACCCTGTGAAGGTTTTAGGAGGAGCCAATTCATGCTGATATTCTGATATTTTCCCCAAAGTCTCCTAAATTTCTGGCCTGCACAGGCATATGAAGTATGCACCAAGATTCAACAGGTAATACTTTAACTATTTGCTGAGGAGGTAATATCACACATTCCCAACTAGATGGATATTTGTGTTATTTCTATATTTATTTTTGTTTTCTTTGCTTTGGTTTTGAGACAGAGAATTGCTCTGATACCCAGGCTGGAATGCAGTGGCACAATCTCGGCTCACTGCAACCTTCACCTCCAGGGTTCAAGTGATTTTTGTGCCTCGGCCTCCTGAGTATCTGAGATTACAGCCACATGCCACCATGCCTGGCTAATTTTTTTCTGTGTTATTATTATTTTTAATAGAAATGGGGTTTCACCATGATGGTCAGCCTGGTCTTGAACTCCTGACCTCGAGTAATTCACCCGCCTCAGCCTCCCAAAGTTCTGGGATTACAGGCATGAACCATTGCACCCAGCCTCCACGTATTTATTATTACCAGTAATTCTCAATAACATCCTTGACCACACATCCTGTTAGTTTGTGATAGAGGTGGGTGGTCTGCTCTCTCCAATAGGAAAACCACTAGTGACATGTGGCTATTTTAATTTAAATGATAAAATCAAGCAAAGTTAAGCAGTTTCTCTGTCGCTTTAGCAAGATTTCAAATGCTAAACAGCCTCTGCTATCCTTTGGATATGGTTTGTTTGACCCGCTAGGTCTCGTGTTGAAATTTGAACTCCCGTGGTGGTAGTGGGGCCTGATGAGAGATGTTTGGGTCATGGGCCTGAGTCCTTCCTTCAGGAATGGCTTAGGGCCATCCTTTTGGTAATGAGTGAGCTCACTCTGCTGGTTCCCATAGGAGTTTCTCCTAGAACTGGTTGTTAAAAAGAGCCTGGTACCTGCTCACTCTCTCTCTCACTTCCTCTCCTGCAATGTGGTCTGCACATGTTAGCTCCTCTTTGCATTCCGTCATGAATGGAAACAGCTTGAGTCTCTCACCAGAAGCAGTTACTGGCACCATTCTTTTTGTACAGCCTGCAGAATGATGAGCCAAATAAACCTCTGTTCTTTCTAAATTAATCAATCTCAGGTATTCCTTTATAACAATACTAAAGAGGCTAAGTTAGCCTCATATAGTTAGTGCTGGTCATATTAGCGCAATAGAATATTTTTATTTTCATAAGAAGTTCTCTTGAACAGTGCTGCCTAAATGTTTGTCAAGCTTGTTTCTTTTACCTGGGCATGCAGCTAAACGTATTTTTGAATTCTCTTCCACTGAGGTCTGACCTTGTTACCAGTTCTCATCCATTGTCTCTAGGGAAATAATATGTTCTTTTGGCTAAGCATAGAAGAAACTTAAGTCTCAGAATGATTGCATACAACAGATCATAGGTGCCCTCCTCAAGCTAAGAAAAATTGTGATTTGAATGAGAAATAAATCTTGACTTTGTTAATCAACCGATATGTTGAGGTGTTTAGTTACAACATTTAGCACAAGGTAACTAGTACATTGCCCTATGAAAATGTTAGGAGTCATAATATAGCATTCTGAAGTATCAGTGATATTTCCTCAAAACACTACAGATGTTAATTAATACATTCTTAATCTTTTATTATAGTCACATGAATACAGTCTCATTTTTTATTTCTTTGTGGGTAACTTTTTTGATTTCTGTAGAAATGGTCTTTGTTCATAGAAATATTTCTTTTTATTTCATTTAAACTTATTCTTGGTACTTGGTGAAACCCTTAGATATTCAAGTGAACATTCATTTTCAGCTCAGGAATGTTTCTATTATTTCTTTGATTATTATTTTGAATCTGTTTGCCTTATATTTTCATGAATTCATTAAGATCTTTTTTTTTTTCTTGTAGATTGAATTTCCTGGATCTGTTCCCTTTTTCTTTCATCATTCTATTAGTCAGCTTGGGCTGCCATAACAACATATAACAGGTTGGAAGGCTTCAACAGACAATTTTTTTTTCTCCCACTTGTGGAGAACTGCAAGATAAAGGATTTGGCAGATTTAGTTTCTGGTGAGGGTTCTCTTACTAGCTGACAGATGGCTACCTCCTTACTAGGTCCTCATATGGCCTTTTCTCAGTGCATAAGAAAAAGAGGGACAGGGGAGAGAGACACAGTTTTTTGGTATGTCTTTTTATAAGAACTCCAAACCTATCAGATCAAAGTCCCAATGTTATGACATCATTTAAACTTCCTTAGAGGCCCATCTCCAAATATAACCTTAACTGAGGGTTAGGGCTTCAACATATGAATTTTGGAAGGGTACAAACATTTGGTCCATAACAATTATTTACTTTTTATTGCTTATTCTTCTCATCAGAATACTTGATCAATTTCTTGAGTAGTCTTCCACTTTTACTAAATAGATCTTCTTCAGTTATTTATTTGTTTTTCAAAGCTTCTATCATACTTTAAAACTTGACCTCATGTTTCTCATCTTGTTGCACGTTTTCCAAGATCTCATATTGTTTGTCTTTTCCCATGATTATTTGCTCTAATGTCAAAGATGTGTTCTGATTTTGTGGATATAAAAATTCAATTAAGTTTATTTGTTGCCTTAGGAACTGAAACACTCAAAGTGAGCAAAAAAAAAAAGGGGGGATTCATTGCGAATATCATGACCTAATTTAGAAAACTGAAGGGCAACTTGAATAAGCATTGAAAAATTCAAAAACTTTGTCATCAGAAACTGTCATCAAATGTCTCAGCTTAAACGATAGTTGTTCTCTCCATGATTCTTTTCGATATCTAGTTACTTGGGGATAAAGTCTCACTGATCGTCATTAGATCACATTTCTTCTGTTTTGTGCTGTGTCATTTTGGATGAGGTGTGAGTTTGGTTGAACAGACAAAAGTAAACCTTATTAAGGTGGAATTTAGACTATTTTCTCAATCATACTCTGTTACAGAATATTTTTAAACTTAAGATAAATAAATGTTTTTCTGACAACAGAATTTCTTATTGTAAATATATTACATAGAGAAAAATATTTTATTTTTATTCTTTAGGATGGACTCTATCTTGTGGTATCATTCCATTGCTTCAGTGGTTTCTTGTGTAGTAAGCCACTAAGCCACTGTAGTAGCTTATTGTTTGTTTTGATCATGAGTCAAAGCCCTAACCTGTCTTAGAGGTTACTGTTGTGAAGGTCTTCTTTATTTTCTGAGTATATTGTTCTTTCACATGAATGAGGATGATCAGTTGTTCCTATGTGGCTCCTATTCTGGGACAATCTGCTTTATATAATTTAGAAACACATTGACTATCTTAATATATGGATGACACCTTCCTCATTTCTAAGGTAAATGTATATTTTTCTCTGTTTTAATAATTTAAAGCTCACTTCTAATATCTAGAAGGTAGGATTTAAATACTGTGATTTCAATATCAATCAACAAAAAATTTTCCAAATGTTTTAAAAATGAAATTTTCAAACATAACATGGAGTATTTTAAACAATTTTGTGAAAATGACCATACTGCCAAAAGCAATATACAAATTCAATGCAATTCCCATCAAAACACCATCATTGTTCTTCACAGAACTAGAAAAAACAATCTGAAAATGTATATGAAACAACAACAACAAAAAAAGAGCCTGCATAGCCAAAGCAAGACTAAGCACAAAGAACAAATCTGGAGGCATCACATTACCTAACTTGAAACTGTACTACAAGGCTATAGTTACCAAAACAGCATGGTACTGTCATAAAAATAGGCATATAGACCAATGGAAAAAAATAGAGTATCCAGAAATAAAGTCAAATATTTATAGTCAACTGATCTTCAGCAAAGCAAACAAAAACATAAAGTGGAGAAAGGACACCCTATTCAACAAATGGTGTTGGGATAATTGGTAAGCCACATGTAGAAGAATGAAACAGGATCCTCATCTCTCACCTTATATGAAAATCAACTCAAGATGGCTCAAAGGATAAAATCTAAGATCTAGAACTATAAAATTCTAGAAGATAATATGGGAAAAACTGGATATTCGCTTAGTCAAAGACTCCATGACCAAGAACCCAAAAGCAAATGACAATAACAAATAAATAGATGGGACTTAAATAAACTAAAAGGTTTCTGCACAGCAAAAGAAATAATCAGCAGAGTAAACAAACAACCCACAGAGTGGTAGAAAATACTCGCAAACTATGCATCTGACAAAGGACTAATATCCGGAATCTACAAGGAGCTCAAACAAATCAGCAAGAAAAAATAGGCCAGGTGCAGTGGCCCACACCTGTAATCCCAGCACTTTGGGAGGCCAAGGCGAGTGGATCACTTGAGGTTAGGAGTTTGAGACCAGCCTGGCCAACATGGTGAAACCTCATCCCTACTAAAAATACAAAAATTAGCCAGGCATGGTGGTATGTGCCTGTAATCCCAGCTAATCGGGAGGCTGAGGCAAGAGAATTGCTTGAACTTGGGAGGTGGAGGTTGCAGTGACCTGAGATCATGCCACTGTACTTCTGCCTGAGTGACAGAGTGAGCCTCTGTCTCAAAACAAAAACAAAACAAAAAAACAAAAAATTCAATCAAAAAGTAAGCTATGGAAATAGACGGTTCACAAAACAACATATACAAATGGGCAACAAACATTTGAAAAAATGCTTGATATCACTAATTATCAGGAAAATGCAAATCAAAACAACAATGTGATACCACCTTACTCCTGCAAGAATGGCCACAATTAAAAAATTAAAAAAACCTACAACCCACAGAATGGGTAAAAGGGAATACTTTTACATTGCTAGTACTACACTATGGAGACAGTATGAAGACTCCTTAAAGACCTACAAATTGATCTACCATTTGATCCAGCAATCCCACTACTGGGTATCTACTCAGAGGAAAAGAAGTCATTTGTTTATAGCAGCACAATTTGCATTCGCAAAAATATAAAAACAGCCTAAATACCCATCAATCAATGAGTGAATAAAGAAAATGTGGTCTATGTATACCATGGACTACTACTCAGCCATAAATAGGAATGAAATACGGCATTCACAGCAAGCTGGATGGAGTTGGAGACCATTATTCTAAGTGAAGTAACTCAGGAATGGAAAGCCAAATATTTTATGTTCTCACTTATAAGTGGGAGGTAACTTATGAGGATGCATAAGAACAATATAGTAGATTCCTGGGACTCAGGGGAAGGGTTGGGGCAGGTGAGAGATAAAAGACTATACATAGGGTACAGTGTACAATGCTCTCATAATAGATGCACCAAAATCTCACAAGTCACCACTAAAGAACTTATCCATGTAATCAAACACCATCTGTTCCCTCCAAACTATTAAAATAACAACAATAATAATAAACATTTTGAAATGCAACCTTATATAATATATTAGCAATAATAAAAAAATCATAGTATATATTTCTCTCTGAGGGTAGCAGTTGGAGCATTTATTGATAATTGAGACATTATGCATCAGATCATCAGATGTGTAACACTAAGGAAATACAAAATAAATGTGCTTAATAAGGTCAACAGGATATTTGTGGAGTCAAAGCTTCATTACTTAGTATTGCCAAGAATAATAGTTGAAAATGAGAGGCCTTGAGTGACAGGATACATAGATTATCTGAAGAAGTATACATAAAGAGAGAGACAACATTCTTCAGTGAGATGCTGGAAATTGCCATGCATAAACTACATGTACTTCAAGGTCTGCCTAAATAATTGCTTTGACTCTTATTGAGGTTCATTTCCCTAAGGCGTGTAGAAGAGTCTGGTATTCTTTTTGAGAGCCCTTTATTGTGAATGGACATGGGGATAACATTCTCCCCTGCCATGTATTTTGTGTAAGAAAAACAGTAAAAAAAGGGTAACCATTTAATTTACATTTATTTCCATATGCATATGGATGTATGTATCTATATTTGCATGCATATATTGCATATGACTATGCATATGTTATATATGCATATAGATGCATAAGTAAATGAATATATGCATATCCATATGAAACTAATAAGGTTACTGTGAATAAGGTTAGTGTGGGGAGTCTGCTTGTGTTGTGAGTGTGCCCAGCTCTAGGTGGTGCCCTTCGTGAGCAGCCATGAACCACCCATGTGGTCATAGGTGGCTGCCTTGAGTGGGAGGAAAACATTTTACTAATTCTCTTCATATGGTTTTTAATTCTTTGAATTATATGAATATATTAACTATTTAAAGTGGCAAATGGAAAAGTAAATGGAATCATAAGAAATGTTTGGAGGAGAGAAGTATGTGACTTTGAGAGCAGAAATTAAAATTGCTAAGTGTTTACATCTGCCTGATATCACAACTAGTATCTTTCATTAAGAGAAATACTTCTTATACAAAAAAAGAAACTTGTCATTATACATTTGTTCTTTTTCTTAATTTCTCTCTTTCTTTCATGAAGGTATACATCAAAATAGCTTTTTAAAAATAATTATTTCAACTTATACATTAAATTATTTCATAAGCAAATAATAGAAACTGTTAAACTATTTGTAAATGATATAAAGGATTTTTTTAAAATAAGTGTGTAAGCTGCAGTCTTCTGTTCAAAATCAAATCTTATAATCTCTTTTTTTCAAATATTTGCCTGAATTGTTGGGTATCTTAGAGACATGACATTAAGCATTAAAGCCAGATGCTTCTTATGAACAATCATTTTCCTCTAAAGGCAAGCTAAACTATCTTGAAATTTGAATTGATCAATTTATTTTCCATTTTATGTAAATTCTGCCTCAATTGTCAGCCCAGCAGTCGTGTACTCAGTGGTTATTAAATCCAAAAATGTTGGAACCACATTTTTTATACATTACTTGGGGAAGTGCACTGTGTTCTAATTTCACTTAAATTGCAAAATAAATTTGTCAGCTAAGAAAAGCTAGGCTATGCTGTGATAATACAGAATCTGAAACTCTTAGTGGTTGGAAATAGCTAAGATATATTTACTTCTTCTCTGTTATTTATAATACTTCTGTGTTTCTGAACAACTAGGGACTAAGATCCAAATCTTTACTCCAAGCTGGGTTTCTCAACAGTGGCACTATTGACAATTTGGGCTGGATGATTTTTTATCACCCCAGGGTCAAAGAAAGGTTGAGGAGGCTATCCTGTGCATTGTAGGATATTCACTGCAGACATGGCCTCTGCTCTTTGATGCAGGTAGCAGCCTCCTCATTCCAAACCAATCAAGAAATGTCTCCAGAGCTTGCAATCATACCCTGAGAGGGCAAAATTACCCAGGTTGAGAACCAGTAACCTTCAAAACATTGTCGGTTGTCCAGTCAAAGTTAAAAGGCAAGTGGAGAATTGCATGTTGACCACTTCTCATATTTGGTTGGCCAAAACATGGCCATACTTAATTTTCAGGAGTTAGAGAAGCACAATCTCTCCACCCTGCTATGGGGAGAATAAAGCAATGTCAGGGGGCCAGCACCAATTATTATCACAGTAGTATTGTATGTTTCGATGGGGAAATGAGTATTTTTTCTTTCTCAAAAAGTAGTGATTTTCAACAATAGATCATTGACATTATTAATAGCTTCAGAATAAATATATATTAAAATAGTCACATTGTTGAGAATATATCAACAATAATTATTAAAAAACTAGTGATGTACACTTGCAAGATCAAATTTTATAAATGTATACTACATCAGCCTCAATACATTTTGTGTTGAGTGTTTACCATATCAGGAACTGCCCTAAGGTCTAAAGTTTACCGAAAGAAAGAAGGGAAGAATATACTTTTTTTTGAGTTTTTTCTAGGTGATTTTTGCACATGGGATATTAATTTCCTCAACATTTTTTTGAGAGAGGTATCATTGCCTAGCTTACATCATTGAACAATTTATGCAAGAAGTTTAGTTTAGAAGTTTATGCCCATGTTCATTCAGGTTATAAGAAACCTGGTTTAGATTCTAGATCTTTGATTCCAACTCTGTCCTCTCTTCATTGTATAACATCTTTGCTTTGCAGCCTCCAGCACCCAAGACTTAATAGTTTATATAAATATAACATAAATGCAAGCAAAATCTAGCAACAAAAGATTTAGAGGAATTATCTTCTTATACTTGTTACACCAGAAGTTAGCAGAATTTATAGTTTCTTAAAGTTAGTCGGAATATTAAATACCATTGAGTAAAGTCTTCATCTTAAAATTTAGACAGACTGTATAATTATAATTTATAATATACTTTCTGGTTACCTGAATTAAATGTAGACTGTGTTAAAACCTATAAAAACATAATAAGATATAATCACACTATCTACTGTCTTTTTAAGACAGGAAATAAATGTTATGATAATAGGTCATAACATTACTAAAGGAACTGATAATTTATTTAAAAAATTGTATATACATCATATGATGTTAAATTAATTGCCAACATTACTGGGTTAAGTGGTGACCAGATAGTTGGTTAAACATTATTTCTGGGTGTATCTGTGAGGATATTCCTAGACGAGATTATCATATGAATCAGTGGATTGAGTAAAGAAGATCCACCCTTATCAATGTAGGGTGGTTATCATCCAATCTGTTGTGGGTTTGAATAGAACAAAAAGGCAGCAGAGGAAGGGTCAATTGAATTCTCTCTTGAGCTGGGACATCTATCTTCTCCTGCCCTCAGACATTGGAGCTCCTGGTTTTGGGGACTTTGGGCTCAAAGTGAATTGCATTACCAGCTTCCCTGGTTTTCCATCTTGCAGACAGCTCATCATGAGACTTCTGGGACTTTTAAACCTCCATAAATGCCTGAGCCAATTCCCATAATAAATCTCCTTTCATATATCTATTTATATCACATTAGCTCTGTTTCTCTGGAGAATTCTGACTAAGACAATCATCCTATTTTAGCTAAAGGACCCTTGTGAATTAGGTGCAGCAGAATGAATGTTATACATCTTGTTTAGAGATGGCAAAACTCATTTTCAAGAATGTCAGAGCATGGACCAACGTGGCACAGGTAGGGGAATCAGGAACTGGAACTGAAATCCCCTTGACTGGGTTTCATGCACTTTTCTGAACCATTTATACTAGTTACCTGGGAAAAAAATTTTCCTGCTATCATACTAGATCCTGCTTGTTTTTTTTTTTGTTCTTTACAAACATCAAATAATCTTGGATTCTTCTTGACAAGTAAACATTGTCAAATCAGGTAATTTCTCTGAGAACTTGATCACGGACTATAACAGTCTCTCAGTAAACCCTCTGTTAACAGGTCCAGAAAAAGGAACCACCATGATACTTGTATTAGTGAGAATTCTCCAGAGAAACAGAACCAACAGGAGGCATATCTACACATGTTCCTCTATATATGTTCTGTGTGTACTATGAGAGTATTTCTGGAAGTGACAATCATTTGAATTAGTAGACTGTGTAAAGAAGATCTACCCTTTCCAGTGTAGGTGAGCATCATCCAAACTATTGAGGACCTCAATAGAACAAAAAGGCTTGATATAAAGATATATCAAGGAAGTGATAGTATAATGCTTCGGCTTACATAGTTATGGAGGCTGAGAAATCCCATAGCCTGCTGTCTACGATCTGGAGACTCAAGAAAGCTGATGGCTTAGTTTGAAGGCCTAAGACTGCATTGCTGAGACCAGAAGGAGAGCAATGTCTTAGTTCAAGGCTTCATTTGATGTTCCTCTGTTCTCAACAGATTGGATGATGCCTGCTCTCATCGGGGAGGGCCATTTGCTTTACTCATGCACCAATTCAAATGTTAATCTTTTCCAGAAACACCCTCACAGACCAATACAGAAGTAATATTTGACCAGTTACCTGGGCATCTCATGGCCCAGTTAATTTGGTATGTAAAATTAACCATTACAATACTCTAACAGCAATATGGCTGTCATCTGGGAATCCTTTAGGTTCAGATATATCACGCAGAGTTTGGCAAACTAATCACCTATTTGCAAGCATCGTTTTCAGAGACTGATTTGTCTATTCAGGTTGACCTGGGAGTTACTCTGTAAAACAATTTGGTAATTCCTCAAAAGGTTAAATACAGAGTTACCATATAACATAGCCATTCTATTTCTAGGGACAGTTCCCCCTTGTATCTGTGGGTTCTACATCCATGGATTCAACCAACTTCAGATCAAATATTTTTTTTTTTACAAAAAGGATGATTATTTCTATACTGAACACGTACAGACAGATTTTTTTTTGTCATTATTCCCTAAGTAATACAGTATAATAACAATTTACATATCATTTACATTGTATTAGGTATTATAAGTAATCCAGAGATGATTTAAAGTATATAAGAGGATATGCATAGATTATATACAACTACTATGTCATTTCATATAAGGGACTTGAGCATCCATGGATTTTGGTATCTGCTGGGGTCCTGAGTTTAACCAAATCCTTATGGATATGAAGAGATGACTATATATATTCAAGAGAATTGAAAACAAAAATACACACAAAAATGTGAACATAAATGTTCATAGCAACATTCAAAACTGTTAAAAGTAGAAACATCCTATATTTTTATCAATGAATTAATGGGTATAAAATGTGTATCTACACAGTAGAATATTTAGCCATAAAAAAGAATAAAGTACCAATACATGCTACAACATAGATTAATCTGGAAAACATGTAAGAAAAGATACTTATTGTTTAATTGCATTTATATGAAATACTGACAGTTGGCAGATCCAGGGAGGAAAAAGTAGACTACTGTTTGCCAGGGACTAGCAGGGAAAGGTAATGGGAAGTGACAGAGAAAGGGGAGGAGTCTGAGGGAGCATCATGAAAATATTCTGCAATTAGATGGTGGTGATGGTTGTGCAACTTTGTGACTACAGAAAAAAAAAAAAAAACTCTGGAAAGGGTAAATTTTATGGTATGTATATCAATAAAAATTAATAAATGACTGACCTGAGAACAGTGGCTACAGATTTCAGAGATGAGATCATGAAAGCCTTAAATGGTGTAGTCATTTTTTTCTGTCATATACGCATTTTATTGGACATGGATTAAGATACTTGGAAGAAGTTCTGAGTACCTTTTACTTTCTGTCAACACTTGGGGAACACTCTTTGAACAGATTTGCAACAGTTAAGGATCTTTGATTGCTGATAACTGAGATTGACTCATCTAATTTAAGTAAAAAGTTTATGAAAAATAGAGACATTCACAAAATTGACAGAAAAATCTGAAAAGTCAGACTTTTCATTTGGGGAACTTATAGCAACAGTAACTTATGAGATGTTTCTTTAGATCTTTTCTTTGGAGCTGGTTCAACCTGTTCCCTCCCCTTACTCAAACCAAAGGTCTACCATATTACTGAACCAACCTATTAAGTACAGAAGCACAGAAATAGAGAAAAACAGTATTTCCCTTGTAAAAAGTGTCCAACTCTCCAGAATGTGGTGATCTTTTTACTTGATATGGTAAGATGCTAGTGATCATAATAGCATCATAAATATATGTCTCAAAATGTGTGATACCTTGTAGACCCAGCTTGGCTTTTCACCATGTCTTCTGCTGGTGTTGTGCTTGAATTTTAGTACCAATTTTTTAGCCAAATTCCCTGGGGAATGGAATAATTTTTATTTTGTTTCTGGGTTAGCAATCATTTAATATCATGTGGGATATATACATATAAAATATACATATAGAGTGTATACGTAAAATATATCAAACATACTTATAATGTATAAGTTATATTAATATAACATATTGTTTTATGGGAGATGACAATTAATTATGTATTTTCTTTTATTGTTTATTTTCTGTTTTACGTAAGCCTATTGAGGGCAGGAAACATTTCATATAATTCCACAATATTTAAAAAAATAGTTGCAATAATAATTATGAATAATTCTAGGGAAATATGTATTCTCCCTTCAATATAGAAAATATTATCATTTTTATTTATAAAGAATTTGGGGCATAGAAAGCCTTGTTGATTTTTACACATGTATTAAATGCAAATGCTAAATTTCAGATATAAGAAGTTTGACTCTTATATCTGAAATATAAGTTTGACTCTAGGGCCTTAACATTTTCAAAATTACAAATAGTTCCTCTTCAGTATGATGCTAAACATATGCCAGATGCTTCATAAATACCTTTTGAGTTGAGTAGAATGACTTCATATGATTATCAATCAGAATACTCATTAATTTGACAATTACCACCATTTTGAATAAATGAGTTTGCAAGCCCTGTGGCATCCTTTAATGATATGGTCCTTTCATTTCTCTATATCAGTCAATATGCTGCCAAAATGAAAGTTCTCTTTCATGAAAAGAGCAGTAGCTAGTAACAATGATCTTTCAATAATATTTTAGAGGGAAACAATTTGTCATTAACAAAATGAACATTTTCATTGGAAAATGCGAAAGCCAGATCACATTCCCTAGCCACAGCAGGTGGTTCCTAGACACTTACAGTCAATAAGCTTCAAGAATAGCAAACAGCAGTGATTCTCCCAAATTTCAGCTCCTCTTGGCAGTGGAAAAGGAATTAGTTGCTTCAAGTATCCACGGATAAACAAAACCCAGTACCTACCAGTTTTCCAGGCTCATAGTCTCTACCAGTGATAGCAAAGAACAAACACCCGCAAAAGCAAGTGTTAAGAAACAGCAGCAGTGAGACTGAAGGGAAGGAAATACATGAGTTGTTTTGGGAGAGAGAACGTGATGAAAACTCAGGTACTCTGAGTAACAGGCTTTGAAACAAGTATTTGAACCCATGTTCACAAGTTAAAAAAGAAATAACAGTAGTCAAGTAGAAGTCCTGTTTATCACAGGGTACAAGTTTAAAGTTTTGTATTGGCTCTTGTTAAAATGACCTTATATTTTCAATTATGTTTTCAGATAAAACATGTTTCAAGATTTTGATAATTATCTTAATAAGGAGATTATTTTGCTTGTTTTCTTTCAACTTCATCATAAAATGTAAGTGCTTACCATCACAGGAGCATCGTACATTGACACCTACATTATATTTCTTAGACCCTACTTTTGAAGAATGTGTGCAGACTTTATGTTGAATGTTGCTTCTCCTATCTCCATATCTTAATCACTTTAACTAAATTGATTTGTTGCTATTATTCCATTTGTAGATTTTCAGGCATAGAACTTAGCTTGCAGAACTCTAAACTGAGTTAACATCAATCATATACATTGAAGTTAAACAAAGTTTTCATTAAGGAGATAGAAACCATGCCAGCAATTTGAAAAAATTATTACATTGTATAATAAGACTGTCTACTAATACAGAGTAAAGAGAATCTGAAGGAATACTGGAATACCATATGCATTATTAAGGATTGTACTCAAGGAAGGAACAAATTTCAAAGAGGTACCTAACAATAGGGCTGAGACTGAGTATTCAGAGTAAAGCAGTGGCTGTGGAACAATGAATGATAGAGAAGTTTGCTAGGGTGTCACAGGCCAAGACTTGTGAAGAGGGAAACACTTGAGTTCCAGGGAAATTTTCTAGGGAGATTTCCATTCCAGTTCTGGTAAAATGTGCTAGGAAACAGCCTACTAAGTTGGTGGTAAAACTGCCTGGGAAGCTTCCCACTGGGGTGTTATCAAGAATCTTTAGGATACTGCCCACTGGGGTGCTGGTAAGACTCTCTAGAAAGTTATTGCTGAGATGCTGGTGAGAAGAATTTGAAGTTCAAGAGCTGCCAATTTAGAGAATCTCAGTGTAAACCTCAGGTTTTCTATTGAACCACAAGTAAGTTCTAACACACACACAGGTGGCCCAGATTTTTACAATTAGCTAACAAGGCACTTCCAAATTTAAATGGTACATGGATGAATAGAATTTAAACAACAAAAAAAACCTGTCTTAATGGGATGAAGGGACAACAATTGGAGTTTGGGTATACCAGATGACTAGAAATTGAAAATAAAATTGCTATAATTACTTTTGTATTTTAAAATAATTATGAAAGTATTATACCATCTGTCTCAGTTATCAAAATCCATCCTTCTTTGCTCTGCATTATGGTATTGGAGCTGGACCTTGCAAATATTTCTTCTTTGCCAACTGGCACAAGGTTAGGCCTTGTCACTAGAGTGGAGTGGAAGTACGTTGTAAGAAGAAGGGGTTTCACTAATAGTTCCTTATGGGTTTTTTTTTTTTTTTTTTTTTTTTTTTTTTTTTTTTTTTTTAATAAAAATTTTTCCAATAGGAAAAAAAACAATGTT
>CAUYLG010076908.1:0-14092 GCA_963573385.1 Cacajao melanocephalus
AACCTCTGAAAAAGCCATCAGATCTCGGGAGACTTACTCACTATCACAAGAATAGCACAAGGAAGACTGGCCCCCATGATTCAGTTATCTCCTCCTAGGTCCCTCCTGCAGCACATGGGAATTCGGGGAGCTATAATTTAATTTGGAATTTGAGTGGGGACACAAACAAACCATATCATTCTACCCTTGGCCTCTCCAAATCTCATGTCCTCACATTTCAAAACCAGTCATGCCTTCCTAACATTCCCTCAAAGTCTTAAATCATTTCAGCGTTACCCAAAAAAGTCCACAGTCCAAACCCTCATCTGAGACAAGGCAAATCCCTTCTGCCTATGACTCTGTAAAATCAAAAGCAAGCTAGTTACTTGCAAGATACAATGAGGTTACAGGTATTGGGTAAATGCAGCCATTCAAAATGGGAGAAATTGACCAAAACAAAGGGGTGACAGGGCACATGCAAATCTGAAATCCAACAAGGCAGTCAAATTTTAAAGCTCCAAAATGATCTCCTGTGACTTCAGGTCTCACATCCAGGTCATGCTGATGCAAGAGGTGGGTTCACATAGTCTTGGGCAACTCCACCTCTGTGGCTTTGCTGGGTACAACCTCCCTCTCAGCTGCTTTCATGGGCTGACATTGAGTGCGGCTTTTCCAGGCACATGGTGCAAGCTGTCAGTGGATCTACCATTCTGGAGTCTGGAGGACTGTAGACCTCTCCTCACAGCTCCACTAGACAGCACCCCACTAGGGACTTTGTGTGGGGGATCCACCCCACATTTCCTTTCTACACTACCCTAGCAGAGGTTCTCCATGAGGGCCCTGCCCTGCAGGAAACTTTTTTTCTGGGCATCCAGGCATTTCCATACATCTTCTGAAATCTAGGAGGAGGTTCTCACAGCTCAATTCTTGACTTCTGTGCACCTGCAGGCTCAAAACCACATGGAAACTGCCAAGGCTTGGGGCTTCCATCCTCTAAAGCTACAGGCTGAGCTGCATGTTTGGCTCCTTGAGTGGCTGGGACACAGGGCATGAAGTCCCTAGGCTGCACACAGTACAGGGACCCTGAGCCTGGCTCATGAAACCATTCCCCCCTCCCCGGGCCTCCCTGCCTCTGATAGGAGGGTCTTCTGTAAAGTTCTCTGACATGGCTTGGAGATATTTTCCCCATTATTTTGGGGATTAACATCAGGCTCCTTGCTACTTATGCAAATTTCTGGAGCTGGCTTGAATTTCTCCCTATAAAATGGGTTTTTCTTTTCTATTGCATAGTCAGGCTACGAATTTTCCAAACTTTTATGCTCTGCTTCCCTTGTAAAACTGAATGCCTCTAACAGTACTCAAGTCACCTCTTGAATGCTTTGCTGCTTAGAAATTTCTTTCATCAGATACCCTAAATCATCTTTCTCAAGTTTAAAGTTCCACAGATCTCTAGGGCAGGGGCAAAATGCTACCAGTCTCTTTGCCAAAACAAAACAAGAGTCATCTTTACTCCAGTTCTCAACAAGTTCCTTATCTTCATCTGAGACCACCTCAGCCTGGATTTTATTGTCCATTTAGCAATCAAGCTTTTGGTCAAAGCCATTCAACAAGTCTCTAGGAAGTTTCAAACTTTCCTACATTTTCCTGTCTTCTGAGCCTTCCAAACTGTTCTAACCTCTGCCTGTTGCCTAGTTCCAAATTTGCTTCTACATTTTCGGGTATCTTTAGCAATGCCCCACTCTACTGGTACCAATTTACTGTATTAGTCCATTTTCCTGCTGCTGATAAAGGCATGCTTGAGACTGGAAAGAAAAATGGGTTTAATTGGACTTACAGTTTGACATTGCTAGGGAGGCCTCAGAATCATGGTAAGAGGCGAAAGGCACTTCTTACATGGCAACAGCAAGAGAAAAATGAGGAAGAAGCAAAAGCAGAAACCCATGATAAACCCATCAGATCTTTGGAGACTTACTCACTATCATGAGAATAGCATGGGAAAGACCAGCTCCCATGATTCAATTACCTCCCCTTGGGTCCCTCCCACAACATGTGGGAATTCTGGGAGATACAGTTCAAGCTGAGATTTGGGTAGGGACACAGACAAACCATATCAAGAAGTAAAGTGACATCAGGCATGTACCTAAGGGCACAGGCAGAGTTGTTAGCAGACATTAACTAAAACCCAGGCTTTTTGATTCCCAGCTCAGAAATTCTTCTTTCCAAGGATCAGAGGTTTGTTTTTTTGGTTTTGCTTCCCTGAGTATTTCCTGCACTTAGGAAAGTGTCTTATAAAGGCAACAGCAAGGCAAGGCTCTTTTCCTTTCATGGGGTTGCAAGTGTCAGGTACAGATTTCTGAGGCATCTTCACTTCCTTAAGTGTCACCCCACCAGATACTGATTAGATTTGATGGCTTTGTGAGGCCAGGGCTCATGTAACAAATGCAATGTATGCTGTGATGCCTATAAACCTCACCCCATCAAATTAATAATGAAAAGCCTCCCATCAAAGCCCTCCTTGTGCTCAATAGCCTGTGGCACATTTGGACTCATCAATAGATGTTCAACAATATTACAACTTGTTTAAATCTTAGTAAAGTAGTGTTACGTACTATTGTTATTGACTTCTCTTTTCTAATTACCACCCAAAGGTGACGGATGATATAGCTCTAATGACCACATTCTGCGAGTGAGTGGCTTTGAGTCTCAACTCATTGTGTCTTAGCTGTTCTGAGGAAGGAGACCCCCACTGGTGAAAGCCGTCAACTTTAGCAAGGCCATCATATTGGAGCCCAGACAATGTTTGAGGCCCTTCACAGGGGTATCTCTGTGACTGGTTTGAAACCAGAACTTTTAGACTCACACTCTGTGTGAATGTGCAGCATAATCATTGCAGGAATTCTAAGGCATGTGATGCTGGCTGTGGCCAGCTTCCTTAAGAGTCCACAGCCCAAGTTGGAAGAAAAGATACTTTATTTTTTTTCTATAACTCAGTTTCTATTTTGAGCCTTCATTTTTCTGGGTTAGCAGAAACATAATCCTCCACCTCTTTCTTGTGATGGAGTCTAAGTTTGTTTGGGGCAGGGGCACGTTTTTTTGGTAACCAGGGATAGCAGGGTGGCCTGTAGACTACAACATTGTTCAATAAGTTTATCTCCTGAGATACTCATTTTTTTTTGCATCTGATCATCTGACACTGGTCCCTACCTAGGTGCCCATGAGATTTTATTCTTTCCTTTACTTTTGTTTATTTGTGTATTTATGTATTTATTTATTTTAGAGACAGACTCTTGGAGTGCAGTGGCCTGAGCATAACTCACTGCAGCCTTGAACTCCTGGACTTAAGCAATTTTCCCACCTCAGCCTCCCAAGTAGTTGGGGCTACAGGTCCAAGCCACTGTGCCTGGCTAATGGAAATTTTTTTTTTTTTTTGGCGGGAGAGGAGATGGCATCTTGCTTGCTTTTGCTTTGTTGACTAGTCTGGTTTTGAAGTCCTGGCTTCAAGTGATCTTCCTGCCTTGGCCTACCAAAGTGCTGGGATTATGGGCGTGAGCCACTGTGCTCAGCTGTCTTTCCTTCCATGGCTTCTGCAAGCTTAGTGGCTCTCCTACCCACTAGCGGAGGAGAATTACCATGCTACTCCCATGCAGGGCAATTCCACTCTTTCTTACTGTCTAGGAGCATGGAGATCTCTTTGAAGCTCCCACGGGTGCTGGCTACCTGGACTCACTATGCTTCCTGCCCTTTTGCTACCTGAACTCTACCCTGATTTCTACTAAAAAATATTAAATGTCAACACTTTGCAAGCCTCACACTCTTTAAATCTCCCTTCCCTTCAAAATTTTAAAAATCCATGCCTAGAGTTTTCTTCAGCTCTCTAAAAGTTTAGGCTTTTGGAGTTCAGAGGTAGATAGACCCCTTTCTACAAAATTTACTTACAGATGATAAGCATAAAGCACTTTAGCTACTGAATTTTGTGGAGGAAATGATGGGGTGAAAAATGGAAAAATACTAGGAGACGAAAAAATGATTTGCTAATATAAAGCAATCACACCAAAACATGATAGTAAGAAGTTAGACTTTCTTTCACCCTTCCAGGTCCCAGAGCAGCATTTTAATAATTGGGCACGAGTTCCTGTTCATGTTTGTAGGGGCCATGGTCAGTCACCTAGAAGCAGATAAAAATATTTCAAGGAGATAGTGGCTTTTGAGAATCTTCTCTAATTTCTCCATTGGTATTTATTATTTGGTAATGATTGAACAGATCAAGTAATCGCTCTCTCTTCCAAATTCCCATTGTGCTTTATTTTCTCTTAACTTCTCTTGCAAGGGACTTGAGTTGTTGAAGTTTAAGATCTGTTTCTGATTTCTCTCTCTGTATCCAGCATAATGTATGCTACATAACAGGTACTCAGTATATTTTTTGATGATGAATTACAAGGGTCCCAAGAAAAGAAAATTCAGAAATTAAGTTCATTGATATAAAAGGCTACGATTTTAATTGTCATTCATTCAATTAATTTATTTTTTTCATTAAATATTTGTGGAGCACTATAATGTTTCGGTACCTGTGCTCAATCCTTTAGATAAAAAGATTGGCAAGGCACATAGAATCTTTGAGGGATTCATGCTCATGGAATTGAGCTGTATTTTAACTGACCTTATGAGCTGTGTAGACTTCATTATGTATATGTACCACAGCTTAACAAACATCTTATAGACACTTAGGTTGTTTCTACTCTTTAGTTATTACAAACAATGCTAAAATGAATAACCATGTGTAAAGATCATTTAATTCAAGTACATGTATATATGCAGGATAACTTGCTAAATTGGCCCCTCATAGGCTACTTTAATCAGTAATATATGAGAATTCACATCTGCTTTTAAATGTCTCAATCTTGGTTTCTGCTACCCATTATTCTAGGATCTTCCTTAATTTGTTCATCCTAAGATTCAGGGATATCTCATCCTTTAATTTTCAGAATATACATTTATAATAACAGAAACCCATACTTCTGTGGATTGGGCACCATTTCCAAAAGTGTGTTCTGTGGAACACTAGTCCTGCAAGATGTTACAGACTTGTGTGGTCAGATAAATACCATATATCATGTCTGTTTCTCATAGAGTAACAGTGCACTTTAGAACAAGAAAGAAAGTTGCTTAACGGCATTTAACCTTGGTGTTTCCCAAACTTATTTGGACATCACTTAAAAAAACTTATTAATATCTTTTATAACATGAACAGACATACATGTTCATATACACGTCTGTGTACACACACATGCAAACTTTGAGAAAATTTGCAAATTATATTTATGCCCTAGGCAAAAATTTCAGATATTTTCAGAAAGGACCCTCATTAGAAAAAGATCCCCCCAACCCAGTACTATGAAGAAACATGTCAAACAGTTTAGGAAAAAGTTGGATTCAAACACCCAGGCTATCTGGTATTTACTTCTGAACAATTATTTTTGTAAGCAGGGATGTGGCCCCACATGTGTCATTTAATTTTATTTTTTGAATACCTTATTAAATTTTTTTTTCAACTCTTATTTTAGATTCAGGGAGTACATGTGCAGATTTGTTACTTGGTTATGTTGCACGACGCTGAGGTTTGGGATATAAGTGATTCTATCACCCAGGTACTGACTATAATACCCAATAGTTAGTTTTTCAACCCTGTTCCCTCCCTGCCTCCCCACTTTAGTAGTCCAGTTTCTGTTGTTGTCATCTTTATGTCCAGGCATGCCCAATGTTTAGTTCTCACTTGTAGGTGAGAACATGCAGTATTTGGTTTTCTGCTCCTGCTTTAATTCACTTAGGATAATGGCCTTCAGCTGCATCCATATTGCTGCAAAGGACATGATTGCATTCTTTCTTATGGCTGCATAGTATTCCATAGTGTAGGTGTACAACATTTTCTTTATCCAATCCAATGTTGATGGATTGGATAAAGAAATCCATCAACATTGGGTTGATGCAGTCAACTGGGTTGATTGCCTGTCTTCGTTATTGTGAATAATGCTGCAATGAATAGATGAACACATACTTCTTTTTGGTAGAAGAATTTTTTCTTTTGGACATGTACCTGGTAATGGAAATGCTAAGTCTGATGGTAGTTTTGTTTTAAGCTCTTTGAGAAATCTCCAAACTGCTTTTCACAGTGGTTAAACTAATTTACATTCCCACCAACAGTGTGCGTGTTCCCTTTTCTCCACAGCTTTATCAGCAACTGTTATTTTTTAATAACAGCCATTCTTACTGGTGTGAGGTTGTATCTCACTGTGGTTTTGATTTGCATTTCTCTGGTGATGAGTGATGTGGAGCCTTTTTTCATATGTTTGTTGGGCACTTGTATATCTTCTTTTGAGAAGTGTTTGTTTATGACTTTTGCCCATTTTTAATGGAGTTATTTGTTTTGTGCTTGTTGATTAAGTTCTTATGGATTCCGGAAATTAAACGTTTGTTGGATGTGTAGTTTGCAAATATTTTCCCCATTCTGTATGTTGTCTGTTTATTCTGCTGATGGTTTCTCTTACTGTGCAAAAGGCCTTTAGTTTAATTAGAGCTCACTTGTCACTTTTTTTTCTTGAAATTGCTTTTGAGGACTTAGCCAAGGCTGATGTACAGAATAGTGTTTCCTAGGTTTTCCTGCTAGGACTATTATAGTTTGAGGTCTTATATTTAAGTGTTTAGTCCATCCCGAGTTAATTTTTATATATGGTGAAAGATAGGGGTCGTTTCATTCTCCTGTGTATGGCTCGCCAGCTATCCTGGCACCATTAATTGAATGGGGAGGCATTTCCCATTGCTTAGTTTTGTCAACTTTGGTGAAGATCAGATGGTTGTAGGTGTACAGCTTTCTTTCTGGGTTCTCTGTTTGGTTCCATTGGTTTGTGTGTCTATGTTTGTACCAGTACTATGCTGTCTTCTTTACTGTACCTTTACAGAATAGTTTGAAGTTGGATAATGTTATGCCTCCAGCTTTGTTCCTCTGGCTTAGGATTGCTTTGGCTATTTGGGCTCTTTTTTTGGTTTCATATGAATTTCAGAATAGTTTTTCTAGTTTTATGGAAAATAATATTCATAGTTTGATAGAAATAGCGTTGAATTTATAGGTTGCTTTGGGCAGTATGGCTATTTTAGCAATACTGATTTTTCCAATCTATAAGGATGCAATATTTTTTCATTTGTTTGTGTCCTCTATGGTTTCTTTCAGCAGTATTTTGTAGTTCTCCTTGTAGAGATATTTCACCTCCATGGTTGGATATTCCTAGGTATTTTATGTTTTGTGTGGCTATACTAAATGGAATTGTGTTCTTGATTTGGCTCTCAGCTTGAATGTTATTTATCTTGAATGTTATTTCTCTTGAAAATAGCAGACTAATGGGCATTATTTTTATTTACAGCCTGCCATTCTATGCCTTTTAATTGGGATGTTTAGATCATTTACATTCAAGGTTAATGTTGGTATGTTAAGTTTTAAACCTATTGTGATGCTGTTAGCTGTTTCTTTGTAGCTTCTATTGTGTGGTCCTTTGTAGCTTCTATTGTGTGGTCCCTTTGTAGCATCTGTGGGCTATGTACTTAAGTGTGTTTTTGTGGTAGTAAGAATTTTTCTTTCACTTCTATGTTTAGAACTCCCTTAAAAGTTTTTTGGTCTAGTGGTAATAAATTCCCTTATCATTTGCTTATCTGGAAAAAATTTTATTTCTCCTTTGCTCATGAAGCTTAGTTTGGTGGGATATTAAATTTTTGGTTGAAATTTCTGTTCTTTTAGAATGGTGAAACTAGACCTCCTACCTTTACTGGCTTGTAAGTTTTCTGCTGAGAAGTCTGCTGTTAGTCCGAGGGGTTCCTTTTGTACATGATCTTACCTTTTTCCTGTAGCTGCCTTTAGGGTTTCTTATTTAGCATTGACCTTGGACAGTCTGATAATTATATGCCTTGATGATGTTCACATTATATGGTATCTTGCAGGTGTTCTCTGTATTTCTTATACCTCAAGGTGTACCTCTCTGGTAAGATTAGGAAACTTTTCTTGAATTATTCCCTTACATATATTTTCCAGGTTGCTTAACTTTCTCTTTTTTTCTGACAGGTATGCCAGTAATTCGCAGGTTTGGTCACATTACATATCCCATATTTCTAGAAGACTTTGTTCATTTTTACAAATTCTTAAATTTTTTTTTTTTATCTGGTTGGGTTAGTTTGAAAGACTGGTCTTTAAGCTCTGAAATTCTTTCATTTGTTTGTTCCAGTGTATTGATAAAGCTTTCAGTTGTATTTCAAATTTCCTTATGTGAGTTTTTGAATTTCAGAGGCTCTGATTGACTCGTCTGTAAGATATTTATCTCTTCCTTCATTTCCTGCATTGCTTTATAAATTTCTTTGTGTTGTCTTTCAACCTTGATTTGGATCTCATTCAGCTTCCTTGCCATCCATGGTTTGAATTCTTTATCTGTCACTTCTGAGTTTCCATTTTGGTTAAGGATCATGGCTGTAGAGCTAGTGTGGTCCTTTTGTGGTGTCATTACATTCAGATATTTCTTTCTTTTCTTTTTTTATTATACCTTAAGTTATGGGATACATGTGTAGAATGTGCAGGTTTGTTACATAGGCATACATAGGCCATGGTGGTTTGCTACAACCATCAACTCATCATCTACATTAGATATTTCTCCTAATGCTATTTCTCCCTTTGCCCCTCCACCTCACGACAGGCCCTAGTGTGTGATGTTCCCCTCCCTGTGCCCGTATGTTCTCATGGTTCAACTTTCACTTCTGAGTGAGAACATGGAGTATTTTGTTTTTGGTTTCTGTGTTAGTTTCTGAGAATGGTGGTTTTCAGATTCACCCATGTCCTTGAACTTATTCTTTTTTATGGCTGCATAGTATTCCATGGTGTGTATGTGCCACATTTCTTTATCTAGTCTATTATTGATGGGCATTTGGGTTGATTCCAATTCTTTGCTATTTTGAGTAGTGCTGCAGTAAACATATGTGTGTATGTGTCTTTATAGTAGAATGATTTATAATCCTTTGGGTATATACCCAGTAATGAGATTGCTGGGTCAAATAGTATTCCTTGTTCTAGACCCTTGAGGAACCGCCACACTGCCTTCCGTAATAGTTGAACTAATTTGCACTCTCACCAATAGTGTAAAAGTGTCCTTATCTCTCCACATCCTTTCCAGCATCTGTGATTTCCTGACTTTTTAATGATCACTATTCTAACTGGCATGAGATGGTATCTCATTGTGGTTTTGATATGCATTTCTCTAATGACCCAGATTTTTCATGGTGTCCTAATTCTTGCACTGTTTCCTACTCATCTGGAGACATTGGCACATCTAATTTTGTAATTATTTTCATACAAGTAAGATCTTTTAATTTTTTTTCATTTCCTATAATATTATTGTTTTTTCTTTCCCTTTCCCTTTCTACCTCCCTGGGAGGTGTGACTGTAGAAAATGATGGGTAGGGTCTTTTGGTTGTGTTTCTATAGCTAACTGTATTTCTGTTAGTAGGTTTTATATTGGGCTGTCCAGTTTGACCTGAAAACCAGTTGATGGCTCTTATAGGTAAGAGCCAGCTGCGGCCAACACAGTTAGGTCTGCGCTTAATCATTGTTTAATGGGAGAAGCTCTGTGTTACTTTAGGCAGTGGGCTGATTTGTGAAATGCACAGTGGTCTCAGCTCTCTGATCAGTCCTGGGGACTAGCGGCCATGATTGTGGGGTTAGACTGGACAGGTTCATCTATAAGTTCCCTGATGGCAGGCACAAGTACCAGTACTGAAAGATAATCCACTAGGCTGTCACCAAGTGCCCAGAGGTGTGCCTGGGTGCGGAGCTGGGAAACCTCCTCAGCCCCAAGTTCTCTGCATGGAGATTTAGCAGTGGCCTAAATTCCTAATCCAGGAGAGTGGTTATTCTGAATGCCTAGAGATCTGCCTGGGCATGGAGCCGACGGGGCTCTGCTGTACCATAATCTATGTTCAGGAAGGTTGAGGTGGCTCATACTGATGAACCAGATGAGCGGATGCTCTGAATGCTTAAAGATCTGACTAGCCATGGAGCAAAGTGGGCCCTGCTGCACCATGATCTATGTCCATGAAAGGAGAGGCAGCTTAGCTTGATGAACCAGGTGAATGGGTGCTCTGAATTCCTGGAGACCTGCCTGGGTGTGGAGTGGAGAGGCCCTCACTGTATCATGACCTGTGTCCATGAAGGGTAGAGTGACACAGGTTGCTGGTCCAGCCATGCAAGTTCTCTGAATGCCTGGATTTCTGCCTGTGGGTGGAGCAGAAGGGTCCCTGCTGCACCACGATCTCAGGGGATCAGGCTGGGATACTCAGCAGTGGAACACACAGAGACTGGCTCCAAGTCATGAAGCTGGGCCTGGCTGCAAGACTCACCACTCAGGAGAAACTGCAGCTGTAGAAGATTCCGTCTCACCCCAGGCTTGTGATGGGAGACAGCACAATTCCAGCCCTACTGCTGGTGTGCTTTCCACAGTTCTGGCTGTGGAGGCCTCTACCTCACTTGGGAGCAGGCATTCCAATCTCTGGTCTGAGGTGAAAATGCATGATGGTCATGCTGCCTGGTCACCAAAGAATGGAAAATGTCCGCAGCTTTTCCTTGTGTCTTTCCCTAGTATTGCCTCCAAGACTTTCCCCAAATTAGCTCCAGGGATTAGGAGGACCAAAGTGCTCTCCCTCATCCAGGATTGCTCAGATCCCCAGCGGAAATGTGAGTCACAGAGGGAGGCTACTTGCCTCTCTCAGGTACTCAGGCTTCACTCACTTTTATCAGCCAAATGTCACAGGGGCTGTTTGCTGGTGTTCTCCTCCCCTGGATCTGTGGTGCCCACCATGATTCTGGTGGATTCCCATTTTCCTTCTCAAATTAAAGCTCCAGAGTTGATCTTAATGCACTATCTTGCTGTTTCCAAGTGGCTGAGGCATTCTAAAAGCTTTTATCTGCATCTGGGAGGAAAAAACCCTGTTATTTAAAATTTTCTTGAATCCAACTGCCTTTTCAACGAAAATGTAGTTTTTAATAGTTTCACCTTGTATGTTCTCCTTTACAGGTTTAAGTCTCATTATTTGAGATGATGACTGTTTTGTTATTTTCCCTTTTCATAGATGCTGGCTTTCTATGTTACATGAAACTTGATTTAAGTTTGTATTTATTCTACCTCTATTTTAAAAAGGATCTCAGTCCTTTGTAGGAGAAAATGAAGTTGCTCAATTTCTTCTGTCATCTGATTCTCTGTCCGGATATTCATCCTTTACTTTATCCATCAACAGACATTTACTGAACACAGGTGTTAGGAATTGAGCTAAATGTCACAGGAGACACAAGGGTGAATATACATGGTTTCTGACCTACTTCAGCTGGCATTTTAGCTAAGGAAAATGAATCTGTCTGGCTGAGGCTCAGTGTGGGAAGAGGGCAGGGCTGCTGTGTGTGGTCACACAGAGTGCCTGCATAACTCCAGGAGGCACCTTTGACATAGGTATGATATATTGTGGTTGCTATGGAGTAGTGCCCTCTACTAAGGATTGTTAATAGTATACCATTTTAGCAATTTGTTTTTGGGGTTTTTGGCTTAGCTCCAGGAAATCATTTGTGAGTGGAGTTAGAGTGGGAGAAAAAGTTTCTGTTCTGAATAAGAGAATTCTACATGTAAAGATGGTTGCCATTTATTAAAGTAACTCTGAGCTAGTGAGACGTGCTGGCTACATAGCCAGCTTTGAAATGTGACTCAAGGTGTTGAATCTCAGCTGTGACTTGACTCCACCCATGAACCATTTGGATAGTGCACCTGGAAGCACAAAATCTTGTCCTGAACTGAAATCAGCTCACTCATTGAAATAAAAAAAAAATCATAGCCAGAAATCGTAAAAAAAAATGAAACTGTAAAATTCACAAATCTTTGGCAAATGAAGACGTATGGTTCTAAATAATAACCCATGGGTCAAAGAACAAATTATGATGGAAGTTTTTGAGAATGTTGCATGTCAAAACTTGTGGAATACAGTAAAATCTTTGCTTATGGGGAAATTTATAGCTTTAAGTGCGTAAGTTAGGAAAAATGTGAGGCTGAAATTAATGAGCTAGGCATCCGTCTTAAGAAGTTGGGAAATAACAGCAAATCAAACCAAAGAAAGCAGGAGAAATGACATAATGAAGGTTAGAGTAAAAAATAATGAAGTTGAAAAGAAAAAACAAATATACAATACATCAATATAGGGCAAAAGTTGGTTTTAGAAGAGGCTATTACCACTGAGAGAGACACACACACACACACGCACACATGCACACACACACAGAGAAGAATCAATGTCAAGTGATCATTTCAGGTTCTGGATATTAAAATGTTAAGAAGCTATTATGAATATCTTTATAGCAAAACATTTGAAAATGTAGAGGAAATGAACACATTCAAAGAAGTACAATTTATTAAAAGGACATCTGAAGACAGAAAATCTGAATAGTCTTTTTAACTATTGAGAAAATTGAATCTGTAATTAAAGCTTTTCCTACAAAGAAAACTCTAGATCAGATCAGATAAGAATTTCTATCAGACATTTAGGACAAAATAACTACAATGTTATACAAATGAAAGAATATTCCAGACATATTTTATATCAAGTATAAAGGCTATCTCACTTATAGGCATAGAGGTATAAAAAAGACCTTATCAAAATGTTACAAACCAAATCTAGCAATATATGAAAAAGATTGAGAGATTGCTTTAGCCTTTGAAATCAGTGAAATTAACTTAGAATAAATGATAAAAATCTGACCATTTCAACAAGCTCAGAAATTGTACCCAATAAAATTTAACATTGGTTCATAATTAGAACTTTTTAGTAAATTGGGAATACAGGAAGATTTTCCTTATATGATAAAGTGTATTTATAAAAAATTGATAAATTTATACTTAATGGTTAAATGCTCTTCTTTTGAGATTAGAAATAACAAAAGTCCTCAGTATCACCACTTGTCTTCAACATTATACTAGAAATGCCATCCAGTGCAAAAAGGCAGAAAAACCAAAAGAAAAAAGGTATATAGATTGGAAGAAAAAAATAAAAGAATTATTAAAAAGGATATGATTTTCTGAAAAAAATTCAAAAGAATGTAGAGATAACATTAGTTAATGCATGACTTTAGTTAATACATGACTTACAGCATTACATGGTCAGTATTGAAAAATAAATTATATATCTATATACCTGTAATAAACAGCTATGAAATGTATAAAAATATAATTTACAATAGCATAAAAATATAAATTATCTAGAAAAAAATCTAAGAAATGATGTTGATATTGTTTAGCTGTGTCCCCACCTGAATCTCAACTTGAATTGTATCTCCCAGAATTCCCATGTGTTGTGGGAGGGACCCAGGAGGAGGTAATTGAATCATGAGAACCAATCTTTCCCATGCTATTTTCATGATAGAGACCTGATGGGCCTATCGGGGTTTCTGCTTTTGATTCTTCCTCATTTTCTCTTGCTGCCACCATGTGAGAAGTGCCTTTCACCTCCTGCCATGATTCTGAGGTCTCCCCAGCCATGTGGAACTGTAATTCCAATTAAACCTCTTTTTCTTTCCAGTCTCAGGTATATCTTTCTTAGCAGTGTGAAAACGGACTAATACAGATGTGTAAGACATCTATGCAGAAAACCACAATGCATAACATAAAAATTAAAAATAATATACAAATAACTGGAAGAAAAAAATGTATATAGATTTGAAGATTCAATATAATAAAGATGCTAATGCTGTTCAACCCTATCTTTTCTTTTTTTTTTTTTTGAAAGAAAGAAAGTGAGAGTGAAAGAAAAAAAAGAGTGTAAGAGAGAATGAAAGAGGAAGAGAAAGAGGGAGAGAGAACGAGATTTTTGTTCTATTGCCCAGGCTAGAATGCAGTCTAAAAATGTATTAAAAACCTCTTTTATGCCAATAATTGTACTTAACAATGGAGACAGGAAGGAATAAGAGATGAAAAAAACAAGCAGCCAACCAATATTTTATTTAAAGCTGTGAAATGCTATGCAATTGCTGAGGAGTGATTTACTTCCAATTATGTGG
>CAUYLG010076909.1:0-13134 GCA_963573385.1 Cacajao melanocephalus
TTCGAGCGCATCGCGGGCGAGGCTTCCCGCCTGGCGCATTACAACAAGCGCTCGACCATCACCTCCAGGGAGATCCAGACGGCCGTGCGCCTGCTGCTTCCGGGGGAGCTGGCCAAGCACGCCGTGTCGGAGGGCACCAAGGCTGTCACCAAGTATACAAGCTCCAAGTAAACGTAGCCCTGCTGACTATGTTAGTAAACCCAAAGGCTCTTTTCAGAGCCACTCACCTTTTCACAATCGGAGCTATGTACAGACATACGAAGTTACTACAAACTCTTGCAGCTGAAATAGGCATGTTTTGAAACTTAAAAAGGCACTGTGTGGGCTGGTGGCTTTATGAAGGTCTGGTTTCCGTATTTTATGAAGTATCAATAGCATCTAAGAGGCCACAGTAAGTTTAGATAGTTTTGCTCTGTGAAAAGGTAACTCCGTTTCTCTTATTTAAATCCTTAAAAATCTACGGATTTTATAAAATACATCACATAGTAGTTGAAGGGATTTCATTCAGTATTTAATTAAAGACTGGTTGCATTCCCTCTGCCAGGCATTGATATACCTCAGTGAGCGAGAAAACAGACTGCTTTCCTGAGGCTGATATCCTAGTGAAAGAACAGAGACAATAGATTGGGCATGGTGGCTCATACCTTTAATTCCAGCACTTTGGGAGGCCGAGAAGGGAGGATCACCTGAGGGCAGGATTTCAAGACCATCCTGACCAATATGGCAAACCCCGCCTCTGTTAAAAATACAAAAATTAGCTGGGTATAGTGGCGCAGGCCTGTAGTCCCAGCTACTTGGAAGTCTGAGGCAGAAGAATACAATCTCTTGAACCCAGGAGGCGTAGGTTGCAGTGAGCCGAGATCGCACCACTGCACTCCAGCCTGGGAAACAGAGACTCAGTCTGAAGAAAAAAAAAAAAAACACCCAAACTAAATACTGGTGAGTAAGTTTGGAATAAAACCAGCAGAAGTCTAGAGAATAAATAGTTTCAAAGATGTTGAGGCTGGCATGGTGGCTCACACCTGTAATCCCATCACTTTGGGAGGCCTAGGCAGGCGGATCACTTGAAGTGAGTTAGGAGTTTGAGACCAGCCTGGCCAACATGGCAAAACCACAACCCTACTAAAAACACAAAAATTAGCTGGGCGTTGTGGTGCAGTCCTGTAAAACGGAAGCTACTGGGGAGGCTGAGGCAGTAGAATCGCTTGAACCCAGAAAGCAGAGGTTGCAGCAAGCAGAGATTGTGCCACTGCACTCTAGCCTGGGCAGCAGAGAGAGACTCTGTCTCAAAAACAAAAAGAATGTGGTGTCCAGGTCTATTACATAGCAGAGTGAGAACAGACAACATGATTTTTGGATATGGCAAATGGAGAACACTGGGAATATGGGTTTTGGAGGGCACCCCAGGGACCATCCGGGACAGCTTCTGGATGCAGGATAATTCTGTTTCCTGAGAAAAGCCCATTAAGGGCTGAGCCTCAAGTAGTCACATTATGCTGTCAGCTCTCTTCTGCCATCACTCATGATTGATCCAGGAATCTGCCCAGCTCAATCAAGCAAATTGATTTTCCTAGGAGTTGTGGAAAGGGGAGTAAGAGGACAGGCCTGAGTGTTCAGCAATACTTTAAGTGTAGTCAGTGACCTTTCAAAACAGTGTTTTATTTTGTTATCTGGAATTCGGTTTTGATATTTATGTTCCAAAAAAATGTAATACACTTGCAACCTTTTAAAAAATTATATTTTATTTTCCAAGACATGTTGTTATAGCACATTTTAAAAATACATGTAAGCTTATATTTGTTGAATATATAAAACTGCCATATTATTTATCACACATTGTCTCAGTCCTCACAAAAGTATACTTTCCCAAACATTACAGATAAAGGAAGAGTGATTAGTAACTTTTCACAGACCACAGACAGAAAATGGCAGTGCGGTATCATCAAGCATAGACTTTCATGGTTCAAATACCACCTTCTTTAATCTGGGCCTCTCTGTCATTAGAAATAAGTATAATAGTATTAGCAATAATAAGAATAGCCAAAATATAGAGTGCCACATGTTATGAACTTGTAAAAATGCTACCTGGACTTTGAAAGAAAACAAAAATGCTTAACAAACATTTTATCTTCTTTCACTCCAAAATCTGTAAGCTAAGTAGTAGTACTATTACGGAGAAACAAAGGCACAAAGTAGATAATTAACCAAAGATATTATACATTTCTAGTAAGCATTCTTCTGTACAAGGTTTCCCTGAACCTCAAGATATGATTGAACCCAGATTGAAGATGATTCTTAAAGACTTTATAGGTGACCTCTACTAAATACTTATGCTTAATGACCTCCACTAAATACTTAGGCCTTATCAGATATATTTACCCAGATGGCCGATACAAGAACAGCAGAAAAGGTCTCAGGACAAAATTAAGGGGCCTCTCATGTAACAATGCCTTGGTAGGAACTAGTAACTACGTCCATTTTCTTCTTTATTCATCACAGCATTATCAGCCTTTACTACTTGCCTTCTGTGGTACAGCTTTTGCTACCTTTTCAGCTAGTCTTTGCTACTTTGTTTCTCCGATAGCCATGCATAATGTTAACGGGTTTGCCATCAGTTTTCTTACACTAATAGAGAAAAACAGGCCAAGAGCGGTGGCTCACGTCTGTAATCCTAGCACTTTCGGAGGCCAAGGCGGGGGAATCTCTGAGCTTGAGTTCAAGACCAGCCTGGTAACGTGGTGAAAACCCATCTCCACAAAAAATACAAAAACTAGCCGGCGTTGGTGGCGCAAGCCAGTTGACGCAGCTACGCCAAGTGGCTGAGCAACAAAAATCATTTAAACCCAGAAGGCGAAGACTGCAGTGTGACGAGATCGCGCCATTGCACTCCAGCCAGGTCGACAGAGCGAGATAATCTGAAAATGAAAAACAAAACAAAGAAACACTTGGACTATCTTCACTGACCAGTAAGATATGAAACTAAAAGGAAATAAAACCAACTTAATATAAAGCTACTAAGGGTGAAAATACATTAATTTCTTTACATTAATTTTTTAGGCAGTGACTACTCTTTCTCCTGAGTGGGTAGGTGGCCCTGAAAAGGGCCGTTGGTTTTGCAGTAGAAAACTGTCGCGCTAAACTCAGCCGCCGAAGCCATACAGCGTGCGTCCCTGGCGCTTGAGCGCGTAGACCACATCCATGGCTGTGACCGTCTTGCGTTTGGCGTGTTCCGTGTAGGTGACAGCGTCGCGGATCACATTTTCCAGGAAAACCTTCAGCACTCCGCGAGTCTCCTCATAGATGAGACCAGAAATACGCTTGACGCCGCCGCGGCGGGCCAAGCGCCGGATGGCAGGCTTGGTGATTCCCTGGATGTTGTCACGCAATACCTTACGATGACGCTTGGCGCCACCTTTGCCTAGGCCCTTTCCGCCCTTACCGCGCCCAGACATAGTGGAAGCAAGGCTGTTAAGCTGGTAGCACAATAACTCTCCCAGAGCCACTCAGCAGTATTTATAACAGCATGACGGACCTGTTTGAAAACCTCAAGAGCAGGGGCGGGAACCACAGGCAGTTCCCGCCCTTCTGCGCAATTCTCCCTTGCTCAGAGACTGGAGGAGACCAGGAGGGGCCTGAGGCAACAGTAGAGCCTTATTGGGATTTAATAAATACTCCTAGGTATATACGTGTATGTATTCGCACACTATACTTGCAGCCATTAACTGAGTCACCAGTTCCTAAACTTTTGATAAAGAAGCTTGACGGTTGTCCCCCACTTTTCCCAGAATATCAAATAGTACACACTGTTGTCACTTACAATGTGCTTTCAAAGCATTTTAAGCAAACCCTATCTTTATTATCTGAGATTATTTTTATTGATTTATCAATGCCTAGTTAAGCAAGTAGGGCTCTTTGGCATGCAGGCTAGATGGTGCTACTGAGGGAACAAAAAGTATATGAAAAGTTAGGCATTTAGAGGTCTTTAATCATGGACAGACTGTAGCTAGCACTGTATCTATCATTCACCACATTCTATTACAGCCGCAAATTGGCATCATAGAACCCAGCGAAATTATTGATTCAGCCTGCTTCACATACATGCTGTGGAGTGACCTTGGGCAAGCTATACTGTTTGTTTTAAATGTATTTTAAAAGGCGAATTTGAAAGTATTAGGTAAGTTGAAAAGAGATAATGCTATTAAAATGCATAGGATCACATCTAGATTCTGAATAAGCAATCACTAAACATTAATTATGGTATATTACAAAATTGTGGCTGCTCTCAATTCCTATCCTAAGGTTCACCCTTCTAAAGGGATGAGGTACCGTATCCTAATTTGCTAAAATCTAATTTTGAGAACTCCTCAAAATAATAAATAATTAAAGACTTAACTCATAATTAATCCCCATAAAAAGTTCCAGGTGCTTTGGGTGGAATATTTGGCTTTTCCTTCATGACTTGTAAAGAGAACTAAGTTTATCACAGCTGTTCAATTAGTACATAGTACATCAGAACAAATTGCAGAGTAAGGTTCTAAACCTGGGATGCATAGACAGGCTTCAGGGGATCTGGGAATGCATTAAAAAAAAAAAATTAATTATTTTTTAACCATTCTCCAAAGGAAACTTAGCATTTCTCTATGAAATCAGAAAACAAACAGTATAATTGGCAGAACTGGCAGAAAAGTGCTTTTATTAGTATCACATTGCCATTGCCAGTGTCTCAAAATGTCATTTAAAAATCTCAATCCTCCTAAACTGTATTAAGTCTTTCATCTGGGTAGATTATTATTTAATGTATTCATTTAAAAAGCACACATGGCCAGGTGTGGCTTCTGCCTATAAATCTTAGCTCTTTGCAAGGCCCAGATGGGAGGATCACTTGAGGCCAAGAGTGTGACACCATCCTGGCCAACATGGTGAAAGTCTGTTTCCACTAAAAAGACAAAAATTTGCCAGGCATGGTGGTGCATACCTGTAATACCAGCTACTCAGGTGGTGAATTGCTTGAAGCTGGGAAGCAGAGGCTGCATTGACCCAAGATACCACAAATGCATTCCAGCCTGGCCAACAGAGTGAGACTCTATCTCAAAATCAGTAAGCAAATAAAATTAAAAATTTTAAAGCACATGTTATTATTTTACCAATTCAGATATTTTATAATTCAATAATCACATATTAATATAATTGTTTCACTTTGTAATCGTATATATTATCTAATGCATTTAAAACTACTATTCTGGGTGGAGCGCAGTGGTTCACTCCTGTAATCCCAGCACTTTGAGTCGGAGGTGGGTGGATCACCTAAGGTCAGGAGTTTGAGACCAGCTTGGCCCAGGTCAAGGGTCAGATAACCTTTACATAGGATTAAATATACTTCTGGAATTGATTTAGAAGTCTCACAAGATATACAGGAGGTTGTCATGAGATATAGCCCCTGTCTCTTGAGAAAACAAAATAAGTTATTGCTCTTTCCTCTGTTATGCTGTATGTGTGAGAGTTTGTCCTAATTTTGTACTCACGTTGGAAAAATTTACATGGATGTAAATCTTTTGGTGTTTATTCAATAATAAATAGTGTTTTATTTATTTATTTAGAGAATGAGTCTCACTCTAACGTCCAGGCTGGAGTGCCGTGGCGTTATCTCTGCTGGCTGCAACCTCCTATTTCCAGATTCAAACAATTCTCCTGCTTCAGCCTCCCAAATAGCTGGGATTACAAGGGCCTGCTACCATGCCCGGCTAATTTCTGTATTTTTTTGTAGAGATTGCGTTTTACCATGTTGGCCAAGCTGGTCTCAAACTCCTGACCTTAAGTGATCTGCATACCTCAACTTCCCAAAGTTCTGAGATTACAGGTGTGAGCCATCATACCTTGCCCTTTCTTCTTTATTTTATAGGGATATAGAAAGGTCATTTTGCTGCTAGAATTGTTTTATTTCTACAACATGTGTAAAGAACAAAAAGCCCCATAGTGATTTCATTTCTTTGTTTTATCCTAATTAGGAATATGGTGGCTAAATATGAATTCTCTGTCTAGATCAATACTAGTATTAAAATTCTTCTTAGGAGAGGCATAGTATGTATGGGCCACTTGGAGCTAAACGGTAAAACTTGAACAAGTTACCTATTTCATAATTGCTCTGCATCTTCAGTGGTGTATAATGCCTCACCCAGTCATTCAATTTAAAATGAAAAACCATGTCAACAGTACTACATAGGACATACTGCTGCAGAAAACAAGCATTTGGGCAGTGGCCCTAAAGGCAAAATAAAGAAATGGAAGGTTAAGGACACTTGAGCTCTGTTGTGCTTACACACAAATCTATGTATGTATTTCTGCAAGTTTTTTTTACATAAATATTTGTATGCCATACCTACAATACCAATCTATACTTTCTAGTTATTTGTAAACTACTATGAAGATTTAAAAGTGGACAAGTATACAGATAATATGAAACATATTATCATGGGCTTTGAAGAAATCCATGTAGGGCTAGGCATGGTGGCTCATGTCTGTAATCCCAGCACTTTGGGAAGCCAAGGCAGGCAGATCACGAGGTAAGGAGTTTGAGACCAACCTTGCCAAGATGGTAAAACCCCATCTCTAATCTCTACTAAAAACATAAAAATTAGCTGGGTGTGATAGCGCTTGCCTATAATCCCAACTACTTGGTAGGCTGAGGCAGAAGAATTCCTTGAACCTGGAAGGCGGAGGTTGCAGTGAGCCAAGATCGCTCCACTGCACTCCGGCCTGGGCAATAGAGCGAGATTACGTCTCAGAAAAAAAAAAAGAAAAGAAAAGAAAAAAAAGAAAAAGAAATTGATGTAGGAAGTCAAAACAGGGGGAGATCTCATCCAGTTTGGATATGAGGAATGAAAAATAGAAACATTTCAAAGCATGTCATTAGATTAGTTTGAAGTTTAAAACACGATTGGGAAGTGAGAAAAAGGAAGAAAAACAATGAAAAAAAGATACTCTGAAAGGTAATACAATTAGACCAAGATCACGTGTGTCCTAAGGGCAAAACAAGACTCAAATAAATGTCATAATGTTTGCAATTCCATGCTTCTCCTAAAATACACTGTCAGATCGTTAAGACCATATTAAAGAGTTTGATTGCCATATTAAGGTTATTCTTAAATTCTAAAGCTGTATGAATCCAGCTTTTTCTTCATGGCTTATAAGAATAGAGAAAAACAGTTTTTAAGTGAAAAAAAAAACAAACATAAAGCTACAAGGAGATGGGGCATGTAAATTTGAAGCTCATATGAAGAATATTTCAGCCAGAGCAATGAAGAGGATGAATGACAGCACAGAGAGATGACAGAAATAAGCGGCCCATAAAAAGGCTATAAAAATAGCCAGTCCGGGCCGGGTGTGGTGGCTCACTCCTGTAATCCAAGCAGTTTGGAGGCCAAGGTGGGCGGATCACCTGAGGTCTGGAGTTCAAGACCAGCCTGACCAGTATGGTGAGACCCCGTCTTAAAAAAAAAAAAAAAGAAAGAAAGAAAAAGTAGCCAATCCAAAGAAGAAATAGAAGAGTAAGAATTACAACCATGAAAAGGAAAATAAAGAAGGAAAGATGGATTTAGGAAGAATTAGTAACAGATTGGATTTGGTAACAAAAGAAAGGGAATAATTGAAGTGTCAGTTAACAAAAGAATGGTGTTATGAATAGAATGTATAGGGATGTCACTTGAAAGGTTGCTTCCTTTATGTGGTTGGATATATTGAGGGTGTGATACAGGTAAACAATGAAGCCAATATTCTGTAATCTTAGACAGAAGCTGCTTAGATGAGGATGATCCTACTGAGAGTCTGGTGTAGAAGATGAACAAGCAGATATCCAGCAATCATTCTGAAATGCAAGTTTTATACTTAAGCAAGAGGACAGGCCTGAAAAGGAGAGACTTCAGTTACTTGCATGAAACTAACTCAGGAACCCATGAAGGCAAATAGGATAGTATCTTAGAAAATTCCTGCAGTTGGAAGGCTAGCAGGCACTTCTTCCTTTATTGGTGCCCAGAAAAATCAAATATAGTGGGTCAAAGCCATTTTAAGATTAGAAATACATGGGGCTCCAGAAAAAGTGAATACACACTCAAAGTAAATGTGATTCATATTTAGCTCATTTCTCATCCCAACGATTTGAACTGATTTTAATTTTTATTAACATTTATTAATTTGTTCATGTCCTAGTTGAATTTGCTACATGAAGTCATTTGTTAATTTTGATGGGATAAAAAAGTGTGAAACCCTCACTTTTTGTCCTTTGCTCTATCTGTTCCTAGCATTTTTCTCTTTCATAGTCTTAGTAAGACATAGAATTGTACATGCTCCCCAGATCAACAGATGTTCAAGACACTGAGGAGTGAAGAAAAATCAGTGAAATCGTTTTTGCCATCATTCCATTTTCTTCTCTTATTGAACATAACCTGTACTTCTTTCACTTTAAGCCTGTATCCTTGTTTAAACAAGAAATGTAGTACTGAATATAAAACATCATTGTTTTTTACATTTCTCTCTTAAGACAGTTTTGTGTCTATGGTGTTTGTGTGTATATTTCTTGATCCTGGTACTTGAATACTTTGCGAAAGTCTATCTTCCTGTGTCCTTAAGCATGACAGACCCCTGAAGACAAAGTCCTATGAACATTTCAATAACTAATTTCCCCCAGTAAATTTTTAAAAAACTGTTTTTACTCATAAACGAGTCCAATTCTCTCTTTTATGCCCTTTCTTGGATCTCTCCTGAGTACAGCTATGCAAACAGTCCCGATGCCAGGAGAATCACTGATCATCGTTTTTCCTATTTTCCCAGGGAATCGTTGAACATTCACTTGAACCCTCCCCAATTAACTAAACCTCCAAAAAAGTCATAAGAAGTTATCATAAAACATTTCAGCCTCAACTAATAGAAAGAGCTGTTGTTCTAAATATACTTACTGCTGTTGTTGTACAAAAATTGAACAAACAAACCAAAAAAACCCTGTTACTTCCCTTCTCATAAAAAACAGATTTTCTGGTTAAATCTCAGTGAAATTGAAGCACTTGTTTCATGTATGAAAAGTCAAAAATGTGTAGGCTATTACAAGACAGCAAGCAATTGGAGACACAAATGGAATAATTTATATTTTAAATGAAAGTCAATAAGTTGTCTCTCTCAACTGTGAATTTCTGAAAGTCAGAGCTTTCGATAAAGGCTGAGGCTGCCTTAATAAAAACTAGAGAAAGAAAAACGTAAAGATCATAAAGCCTTAGCTATCCAGGTTCATTGTAGAATAGAATTGGTATAATTCCTCCTCAGGAAATTTAAACTATTTTGCTTTTCTGAATTCCAAAAACACAATTCAGAGACACGGTTGAGACTACATTGCTGCCAAGCTGAAAGACTGAGCTGGGAACCAATCAGCGCCCAGCGTGTCTGTGTGTGACTTACACGTAATCACTGACACACTTGCAGCCTGATTTTTTTTTTTAACTGTTAGATATCCAAACCTACAATCATGTCCGAAACTATATATGCCGTGATTCCTGGTCTATCTCCCAAGTCAAAGACTAAAGTAAAGAAAAAGATTTGCAAGTCCGCAGGTGCCGTGATTCCTGGTCCATCTCCCAAGTCAAAGACTGAAGTAAAGAAAAAGGTTCGCAAGTTCGCAGGTGCAGTGAAGCGCAAGCCATCCAGGCTATCGGTATCTGAGCCCATCGCTATTGACTTAGCTGCCTCCAAGAAGCGCAGAGGCCTATGGCCTCACTCAAACTGTTGGCGGCTACAATTCTAAGAGCGGCTGCATTAAACCGGGCCTTGCTAGGCGCGGTGGCCTAAGCCTGTAATCCCAGCATTTTGAGAGGCCAAGGCGGGAGGATCACTTAAGCTGAGGAATTGTTTTTAGCGGTGTTTTTTGTTTGTCGTTTTGTGGGAGTCTAGCTCTGCTGCCCAGGTTAGAGTGCAGTGGCACAATCTCAGTTCACTGCAACCTCTGCCTCCCGGGTTCAAGCGCTTCTCCTGCCTTAGCATTCCGAGTAGCTGGGACTACAGGCACGTGCCACCACACTCAGCTAATTTTTGTATTCTTAAAAGAGACGGAGTTTCAGTGTGTTGGGCAAGCCGGTCTCGAACTCTTGAACTTATGTGATCCACCCGCCTCCGCATCCCAAAGTGCTGGAATTACAAGCTGACTAGTTGAGACCAGCGTGGATAACAGTGAGCGACCCCATCCCTAAAAATAATCCAAAGTTCCCAAGCATGAGACATCCGAGCCGGAGAAAGCAGCGCCCCCAAAACAGAGTAATTAAAACTAGAGTAGCTTAAAAGTAATTTTAAGAGCTGCCCAATTAGAGCATTTTACACCAATTCCGTGAGGGAAGGAGAAACGGATAGAATGCCTACTTACCTCGACTTAACAGAGGTTCCAGTTTACAGACAGCAACAGTACACAGCATCTTTTATGGAAAAGGTTGTTGGCTCTGAAAAGAGCCTTTGGGTTTTGGTTAGAACACATTCACAAGAAAATTTATGCCCTCTCCCCACGAATGCGGCGAGCGAGCTGGATGTCTTTGGGCATGATAGTCACTCGCTTGGCGTGGATGGCGCACAGGTTGGTGTCCTCAAAGAGCCCCACCAGGTAGGCTTCGCAGGCCTCCTGCAGCGCCATCACCGCTGAGCTCTGGAAGCGCAGGTCGGTCTTGAAGTCCTGCGCGATTTCACGGACCAGACGCTGGAATGGCAGCTTGCGAATCAGCAGCTCGGTGGACTTCTGGTAGCGGCGGATCTCGCGCAGGGCCACGGTGCCAGGTCGGTAGCGGTGCGGCTTCTTCACGCCGCCGGTGGCCGGAGCGCTCTTGCGAGCCGCCTTGGTGGCCAGCTGCTTGCGCGGCGCCTTCCCACCGGTGGACTTGCGAGCTGTCTGCTTGGTACGAGCCATTGCGAGCTTCTCAACCCGCCTAAATGACGAAAAAATGAAAGCCTATCCTTTTCTACCAGTATATATAAAGACAATCCTGTTCTGATTGGACAAATTGGACAAGGCAGTCTTTCCCCTTAGGCTCGATTGGTGGAGACGCCCACTCCAGAACAGAACGTCTGCCTGTAGACCAACTGTTAACTTTCCTCCATCCGTTCCCTTTAACTGCTGATGTTTTCAACCTTTTCCCCTTTGTGCCATCTTTATCGCTTTTATTTAAGACGTACCTTGATTCTCCTCTGCAAAATTTTATCTAGCTACCAGGATGACGTAACTTACTTTTTTTAAAATGGCGCCTGAAACTGCCTTTTTTGATCAATGTTTTGAAAAGACGCGCGCTAGTTGTGATTGGCCAAGTGATTTCTTTTTACCCTCTTAAATTTAGAAAGGCTAATTTCATGTCTCGATTTGTCTATTTAAACTTGGAGATTTTTTTTGTAGACGTTTTACAGTAATTTATTCCAAATGCACCACGAGTGTTAAGTCAGAAGTAACAATTTTGAAACCTGATGTTAAGCTACAGGACCACAGATTTAATTTCACTAAAATATGACATCCTCCTACGAAAGCACTCTTATCTTTCACAGGTTCATTTGGTATTTGTGTAATCTGCGTTAAAAAAAATAGCGAAATTTATAAATGGCAAGAAAAGATCAGTGTATGCTTTTAGTCATGCCGAACACTGTGCTAAGAAGCTACATTTAAGGGCCTCTGAGTCCAGGGGATTTAGAGGGATTTACAAATCCAGGGGATTTGTATTATTATTTACAATTAGTGTTAGCTAAGGTGAGTTGAACGTAGCATACAAAAACAGACCCAAAACCTAGCATAAAGAAACAGACCCTAGCAAAAACAGACCCAAAAATTACCTACAAACTGCAAATGACTGTCTCATTAATATGCATACAAAAAACTATATGGTTGTTTCTGTAGCTTTAAGTCACTAGACAGTTTCACCACGTTGGTCAGGCTAGTCTCAAACTAGTGACCTCATGATTAGCATCCCTCGGCCTCCCAAAGTGCTGGGGTTGGAGCCACAGCGCCCGGCCAGTAGGCTTAGGCATTTGAATGCCAACTTTAAAACGGATCGTTAATTTCATGGTTGGTAGTGTAAGGACACCGACTTATGTAGGTGAAAGAATTACTAAAGAAAACGGTAAGATACTTAACAGAACATGTGAGCCCTTTTAATGAATACATGGGTGGCTCTGAAAAGAGCCTTTGGTTAAGATTCCCTCTGAAAAGATCCAATAGGCGTTCTCGTTTTACTTGCCCTTGGCCTTGTGGTGACTCTCGGTCTTCTTGGGCAGCAGCACAGCCTGGATATTGGGCAGGACGCCGCCTTGAGCAATTGTGACTTTGCCCAGTAGTTTGTTGAGCTCCTCGTCGTTGCGGATGGCCAGCTGCAAGTGGCGTGGGATGATGCGGGTCTTCTTGTTGTCGCGGGCCGCGTTGCCCGCCAGCTCCAGGATCTCGGCGGTCAGGTACTCCAGCACCGCCGCCAGGTAGACCGGCGCGCCGGCACCCACCCGCTCAGAGTAGTTGCCCTTGCGAAGCAGGCGATGTACACGACCCACCGGGAACTGGAGGCCAGCTCGAGAAGAGCGAGTCTTAGCCTTAGCTCGGGCCTTTCCACCTTGCTTTCCACGTCCAGACATTTTGAAACCTTGGCAAAGATGTTCAGCAGTGAAAAGAAAAATGTCAAATTGAATTTTGTTAGCAAGTGAGAAACTATTATACTTGTAGGTCGCATTGCAAGTAACGCTGTTTTATTGGCTAAAACAATCAACCAATTGCAAAGGACGGTGAGAAACACCTAATTTACATATCACAGGCCACCCACAGACAATTTAGCCAATCAATATCTAAGTTTTTAAACACCAATTTTGCATAGGAGCTCTACAAATATTACCAGCAGTAGAGAACACATCATTTCTTTTTAGGTTGTGTACGAAGTGCTTGTCTGTCATGCCTGATCCCGCTAAGTCTGCTCCCGCCCCGAAGAAGGGCTCCAAGAAGGCGGTGACCAAGGCGCAGAAGAAGGACGGCAAGAAGCGCAAGCGCAGCCGCAAGGAGAGCTACTCCGTGTACGTGTACAAGGTGCTCAAGCAGGTACACCCCGACACCGGCATCTCCTCCAAGGCCATGGGCATCATGAACTCCTTCGT
>CAUYLG010076911.1:0-15487 GCA_963573385.1 Cacajao melanocephalus
TGAACCCGTTAGGTGGAGGTTGCAGAGAGCCGAGATCACACCATTGAACTCCAGCCTGGGTGACAGAGCAAGACTCTATCTCAGAAAAAAGGAGCGCAGGCTCTGGGCTGGGTGCAGTGGTTCACACCGGTAATCTCAGCAGTCTGGGAGGCTGAGGTGGGAGAACTGCTTGAGCCTAGGAGTTTGAGGCAACATGGTGAGACCCTGTCTCTACAAAAAAAATTTTAAAAACTAGCCAGGTGTGGTGGCATGGCTGTAGTCCTAGCTATGCAAGGTAGGGGTTGTTGAGGAGGGAGGAGCACTTGAGCCTGGGAGGTCAAGGCCACAGGGAGCCATGACCATGCCACTGTACTCCAGACTGGGTGACAGAGTGAGACACTGTCTCAAAAAAAAAAAAAAAAAAAAAAAAAGTTAATATGTAAAGTGCACAGAACCCCACCTGGCCTGTGGAAAGTGGAATGTAGCATCAGCTGCCATTAGCAGCAGTGGCAGCAGCATCTTCAGCAGCAGCATGAAAGGATTTGCATGTAGGCACCTGTGACCGGCCAAAAAAGAGGTAAGTTTTGCTAAGTGAATCATCTGGTTAAAGAGAGAAGCCCTCTCACTCCTGCAACGTAAGATGAAAAGGACACACAACCCAATTTTTAAAAATGGACAAAAGACTTGAAGAGGCATTCATAAAAGAGGCTGTCCAAATGGCAGTACACATATGAAGAAGTGCTCAGCTTCATTAATCACCAGAAAAACGCAAATTAAAACTACAATGAGATACCACTCCATACCCACCAGAATAGCAATGGTTGAAGAGATTAAAAATACCAACTGTTGGCAAGTACCGGAACTCTCACACACTTCTGTTGGGAGAATAAATTAGTAAAACCACTCTGAAAAATGTTTGACAATATCTGCTAAAGATGAACACACAGACACTCTGACCCAGCAATTCCACTGCTAGGTATACAACCAACATTAAAATGTACGTATGTTCACCAAAAGATAGAATGTCACAGCAGCATTATTCGTAATAGTCAAAAATCTGGTAATCATCTGGTGTCTATTAACAGAATGGACAATTAATCGTGGTCTGTAGAGTTTTACACAGCAATGAAAATGAATGAATAGCAGCCACAAAACAACATAGATGGATGTCAAAGACAACACTGAATGGCAGAAGCCAGATACAAAAGAGAGTGTTTTTATGAAATTCAAAAATGGGGCTGGGCACGGTGGCTCACGCCTGTTATCCCAGCACTTTGGGAGGCTGAGGTGGGTGGATCACTTGAGGTCAGGAGTTTGAGACCAGCCTGGCCAACATGGTGAAATCCTGTCTCTACTAAAAAAGCAAAAAATTAGCTGGGTGTGGTGGCAGGTGCCTATAATACTTGGGAGGCTGAGACAGGAGAATTGTTTGAACCTGGGAGGCGGAGGTTGCAGTGAGGTGAGACCAGCACCACTGCACTCCAGCCTGGGCAAGAAGAGCAAAACCCCATCTAAAAAAAAAAAAACAAAAAAATTAAAAATGGGCAAAATGAACCTATTAGAATTTAGCTTAGGCTGGTTATCCTCGGGTGGGTGGGCTCTAGGAGAATTGGAAATGCTTTGTTTATTGATCTGGGTACTGGTTACATAGGTATATTCATTTTTTGAAAATTTGTCGACTTGTCCATTATGATTTGTGTACTTCTCGGTGTTTATACAGTGCTTCAATACAAAGATAATATTAAAACAAATAGGGGTCCCAGTGGACCCTGCTCCCTGGTCATCCCCTTCTCATCCCTCAGCTCCTTTGGGACTACCAGTTTACAGACCACAACTACTGCTGCTGACAAACCAACCCAGAGTAACCCCTCCAAATATCTCAACAAGAGCTTCCCATTCCTCATCATCTGCTCCGGTATTAGCAAAGAGCCAAAAACTCTGTAGATACATACATTCCTAGCTTTGGGAAGGAGACAACTTCCTCCAACAACATCCCCACCAAGTGGTTATCTATACTTGGAGCTTTGCACATCCTTAGTGGAAGGGCTCACTGCCTCTGGAGAGTGCCTCTTCACCAAGTTCCTCCTTGCTCTGAGCTTCAGGTGACCCACAGGTACACTGGCTTGCCTGTTTTCTAAACCTTCTTAAGTTTAATGAGTACTCACTTAAGAACAAAAGGAAAAAGGAAACACATTTATTCTCTGACCTGACATGTTAAATATTAGTCTATTGCACTGGGATTTCAAAAACCAAAGCCACTTCAAACACGATGCACAGGGGGGTAACCAAATTGGAGCTTTGGTTAAGAGGTAAAGTTCTTTTTCACAGAATTTCTCCTAAAAAATTAGATATAATCAGGCATTGCCACTTTCACAATCCTAATGAAATACTCAACTCAGGCAAGATTCTGAAAGGATGAAACCATCAGATGATGATTTTTTTTTTTTTTTGAGATGGAGTCTTGCTCTGTCACCTAGGCTGGAGTGCAATGGCATGGTCTCGGTTCACTGCAACCTCTGCCTCCCAGGTTCAAGTGATTCTCCAGCCTCAGCCTCCTGAGTAGCTGGGATTACAAGCATGTGCCACCATGCCCGGCTAATTTTTGTATTTTTAGGAGAGACAGGGTTTCACCATCTTAGCCAGGCTGGTCTCAAACTCCTGACCTCGTGATCTGCCTGCCTCAGCCTCTCAAAGTGCTGGGATTACAGGTGTGAGCCACCACACCTGGCCTAGATAAGGATCTTTACAATAAGGAGATCGGATGGTTACCACCTGCCATGACTAAAGGGAGGCAGCGTGATACTGTGGGCTTGTGGATGTGATGCGCTGTGAAGTAAGTGTACCTCCATAGAGGGGATGATTTCGGCCTTCTTTTTTATTTTTATTTTTATTTTTTATTTGAGACAGGGTTTTGCTCTGTCATCCAGGCTGGAGTGTATTGGTGTGATTTCAGGTCACTGCAACCTCTGCCTCCCAGGTTCAAGTGATTCTTGTGCCTCAGCCATCAGAGCGGCTGGGATTACAGGCACATGCTACCATGCCCGGTTAATTTTTGTAGTTTTGGTAGAGACGGGCTTTCATCATATTGGCCAGACTGGTCTTGACCTCTTGGCCTCAAGTAATCTGCCCACCTTGACTTCCCAAAGTATGGGGATTACAGGCGTGAGCCACCATGCTTGGCCCAACCTTAGCCATCTGAACCTTATTCCCATCCCCCACAAAAAGCTAAAGCTAATAATGATGTTAGAGCAACTTGCAGTTTACAGGAAATATAGGCAATGGAGAAATAATATAAATGATGACAGGAGGCAGCCAACAGACAAACTCAGAATGTGAGACATTCCACAGAACTGATATTCAAGAAGTCGGTGGCAGAAAAAAGGGAGGTCTAACTCTGGAGGTGACGTGCGTGTACACATTTAACAAAACTCATCAAAATAGACCCTTGAAATCTACTGTATGCGAATTTTCCTCCAGGTTTTTTTCTTTTTTTGAGACAGAGCCTCGCTCTGTCACCAGGCACCAGGCTGGAATGCAGTGGCGCAATCTCGGCTCAATGCAATCTCTGCCTCCTGGGTTCAAGCAATTCTCCTGCCTCAGCCTCCCAAGTAGCTGGGACTACAGGTGTGTGCCACCACGCCCAGCTAATTTTTGTATTTTTTAGTAGAGACGGGGTTTCACCATGTTGGCCAGGATGGTCTTGATCTCTTGACCTCATGATCCGCCCACCTCGGCCTCCCAAAGTGCTGGGATTACAAGCATGAGGCACCACGCCCAGCCTTTCTTTTTTTTTAAGAGGCTGGGTAAGATGGCTTATACCTGTAATCCTAGCACTGTGGGAGGCCGAGGTGGGCAATTACTTGAGCTCAGGAGTTCAAGACTAGCCTGGGCAACATGGCAAAACCCCATCTGTACAAAAAACACAACATTTTTTGTATTTGTTTTGTATTTTGTGTGGTGGTGCATGCTTGTGGTCCCCACTATTTGGGAGGCTGAAGTGGGAGGCTCACTTGAGCCCAAGGTCGAGGCTGCAGTGAACGGTGATTGTATCACTGCACTCCAGCCTGGGCAACAGAGTGAGACCCTGTCTCAAAAAAAAAGAGAGAGAGAGAGAGAGACTTATCAACTGAATGAAATGTGTGGACCTTGCAGATACTGTAATTTCAATAAACCAGTCAAAAAAGACATTTTTGAAAGCACAACAGTGGGTGGGTGCGGTGGCTCACACCTGTGATCCCAGCACTTTGGGAGGCCGAGGCGGGCAGATCACCTGAGGTCAGGAGTTTGAGACCAGCCTGGCCAACATGGTGAAAACCCTGTCTCTACTAAAAATACAAAAAAATTTGCCAGGTATGGTGGTGGGTGCCTGTAATCAGGAGGCTGAGGCAGGACAATCACCTGAATCCAGGAGGCAGAGGTTGCAGTGAGCAGAGATCATGTCACTGCACTCCAGCTTGGGCAACAAGCGTGAGACTCCATCTCAAAAAAGAAAGAAAAAAATCACTCTCTGTCTGTCATTAAATATTGAAAAAAAAAAAAAAAAAAAAAAAAGCTGGGCACAGTGGCTCACGCCTGTAATCCCAGCACTTTGGGAGGCCAAGGCAGGTGGATCACCTGAGGTCGAGAGTTTGAGATCAGCCTGACCAACATGGAAAAACCCTGTCTCTACTAAAAATACAAAATTAGCTGGGCGAGGTGGCACATGCCTGTAATCCCAGCTACTCGGGAAGCTGTGGCAGGAGAATCGCTTGAACCAAGGAGGCGGAGGTTGCAGTGAGCCGAGATCGTACCATTGCACTCCAGCCTGGGCAACAAGAGCAAAACTCCATCTAAAAAAAAAAAAAAAAAAAAAAAATACAGCAGGGGAACTGTGTCTATGGACTGGGTACTATGTGAAAACAAGTGACAACCTTATACACCAAGACCTGGACTCAGCCAGGTGGATTCCGGAGCCTGCATTCTTAACCCCCACACTGTCTGATCAGAAGCACCCTAAAACATCACCTCATACAGAGAGAAGCTAATGCTACTGTTTTGGGCTTGAATACACTGTAATGAACTTTCCTACCTCACTGTCATCTAGTGCTCAACCTGCCTTGTGCAGTAATGAAGGCTGAACTCTGCCATTTGGACCTACACCTCTTCTGCAGTCCCTGCTACATTTCCAGCAGAATTCCCTCCGGCATCCATTTCCTCTGCCTTAGCAACTGAACCCACAGTCAAATTCACCTCCTGAAGCCTTGCAGCTCCCCCACAGTGAACCTGACGCTTCCTCACTCAAAAGCCACTCACCACCTAAATTCTTCAGTTTGAAATTCTTCCACTCTTCCCTGGCTATGTGACCTAGAGCAAATGACCTTTCATCTCTGAGCTCCAATCTTCTTACCTGTGAAGTGGGGCCAAAAACAGCATCTATCTCAGAGCTGTTGTGAAAATCAATTCAGATAATGTAAGGAAACTTTATCTTATTTATTTACTTATTTATTTACTTATTTATTTATTTATCTTTTAGACGGAGTTTTGCTCTGTTGCCCAGACTGGAGTGCGACGGCATGATCTCGCCTCACTGCAACCTCCACCTCCCAGGTTCAAGCCATTCTCCTGCCATAGCCTTCTGCGAAGCTGGGATTACAGGCGCCCGCCACCATGCCCAGCTAATTTTTTTGTCATTTTAGTAGCTTTTACCATGTTGGCCAGGCTGGTCTTGAACTCCTGACCTCAAGTGATCTGCCTGCCTTGGCCTCCCAAGGTGCTGGGATCACAGGTGTCAGCCACTGTGCTTGGCCTGGAAACTTCATGTTACGCTAAACCTTACCATGGTGCCTGGCACACAGTAGATACTGAATAACTTTCCATACCTTCCCTTTCACAATTTGGCCACATCTCTCCCTCCCTCCTTTGCACGCATGCACCCACACAGCCCTAGTCTCCCCTCAGTTTGGCTGGCTGGAGGCTGCTGTTCCTGGGCCAGCATGTGGTTCATGTGCTCTGCTGATGGTATAACCCTTGGCATCCCCCAACACCTCCCCGAATCCAGACTCACCCCCTGTGAGTGCAGATACTCCACAGTTTTGCCGATGGTGTGCAGGACGAAGCTGGCCTCCCGCTCCGAGAAGAACTTCTGCCGCAGGATCTTGTCCAGCAGCTCCCCGCCCCGCATCAGCTCTGTCACTAGGTATACGTGTTTGCCATCATCGTACACCTGCCGAAGACCTCACCATCAGGCTCTTCTCCCCAGTGTCAGGCCTGGGCGCCCTAGTCGGCAGCGCCCCAGAGCAGGGAAGAATGACATGAGCCTTAGGCATGTGTTCTGCTGTGCACTTCAGTGGCCCTGCCCTCCCCGAAAAGAGGATGCTGACACTGGTCCCCTGATAGGCAAGAAGGTCTTCAGAAAATGCTTGAGTCTGAAGGAGGGCCCTTGGGGTATGGCCAGACTAGAGAGACCAAGGGTTCTCCTTCACCTCCACATGAGCACTGGCAGGAAGATGAGCAGTCAAAGGAATGGAAAACCCGAGACAAATCCTGGAGAGTTGAGTTCCTGGTCCCCACCCCAGTCTCAAAGACCCCACTCACATCTTTCAGAGTGATGATGTTGGGGTGCTGGCCGTACCGCAGAAGAATCTCAATCTCTTCTGAAGGATCCCGCTTGCTCTTGTCAATGACCTGAAGAAAGGGGCATGCACGTGGCAGTGTCAGGGTGACAGGCTCCAGGGTCCTCCCCTGCTACGGAGCAGGCCTGGAAGTCTCAGCCACACACTTTTCATCCATCTGCAGAGCTCAGGCACCACCCCTCCCCACCAGATGGGGACCTGCCCCCAGCCCAGCAGCCTTGGCCAAGACATGTTCAGGAGGCCCACCTTGACAGCATACTCCATATTAGTGGCCTTGTGGACACAGCGCTTGCACACAGAGTAGGAGCCCACACCGATTGTCTCCTTTACCACGTAGCCGTCACTAAAAACCACGTTCTTCCCATGGAGTTGCTGTAGGAGACCAAAAATTGTGGCTGACCCCTGGCTCCAGAGTGCTAGGGGTCATCCCCCAGCACCCAAGGTCTTGGCTCAATAGAGATGGCACCAGGCAAGAGCCAGGAGGCTTGGGGTGGAGTGCTGGCCATGTGACTGCAGGTAAGAGCCTGCCCCTCTCTGGGCCTCAGTTTTCTTTCTTTTTTTTTTTTTTTTTTTGAGATGGAGTCTTGCTCTTTCGCCAGGCTGGAGTGCAGTGGCACAATCTTGGCTCACTGTAACCTCTGATGCCTGGATTCAGGAGATTCCCCTGCCTCAGCTTCCTGAGTAGCTGGGACTACAGGCACGCACCACCACACCTGGCTAATTTTTTGGTTTTAGTAGAGAAGGGGTTTCACCATGGCTAGGATGGTCTTGATCTCCTGACTTCATGATCCAGCCGCCTCGGCCTCTTAAAGTGCTTGGATTACAGGCGTGAGCCACCACGCCTGGCCAGTTTTCTATTCTATATGATGGGCATACTCGCTGGCTCCCAGCCTGCCTGGACTGCAGCCTGTGGTCAGAGGGCAGTATAGGGAGTGGGCAAGAGGGTCACAACACACATGGAGAGGTCTTTAGTTCTGAAAAGCCTGAGCAGGCCTGAGAGGGACGTAGGAGATCTGAGCTGAGTCCCAGCTCTGCCACTAACTATGGCTTTGAGTGAGTTGCCTCCCCTTTCTGGGTGTTACAGCTCATCTCAAGGTTCTGGAACATTAGCCATAGCAATGTTCAATGGTGCTTAGTGTGTGCTGTGTGCCAGGCACTATTCTAAGCACTTTCATCAGGTGACTGCATGCCCCGTGGACAGCCCTGGTTTGGGCCTGCAGTCCTTGCATCCAGTCTGATTTAGTATTTGTCCTGGACAAAGAAAGATGTCCCAGTTTGGAAAATAAATGACATAGTCACCTTAACTTTATTTTTAAATTTTATGTATTTATTTTTTGAGACAGAGTCTTGCTCTGTCACCCAGGCTGGAGTGCTATGGTGCATTCTTGGCTCACTGTAACCTCTGTCTCCCGGGTTCAAATGATTCTCGTGTCTCAGCCTCCCAAGTAGATGAGACTAAAGGCATGCGCCAACATGCCCGGCTGATTTTTGTATTTTTAGTAGAGATGAGTTTCACCATGTTGACCAAACTGGTCTGTTTAAACTCCTGTCCTCAAGCAATCTACCCACCTTGGCCTCCCAAAGTGCTGGGATTACAGGCATGAGCCACCATGCCCAGCCCCACCTTAACTTTACATGTATTAACTCTAATAATCCTCATAACTCCTCTATGGAGGAAGCTTCTATCGTTTCCCCCATTTACATATGAGGAAACTGAGGCACCAGGAAGGGAAGTGTTTCATCCAAAATCCATTATCTGGCTGGTGCTCATGTCTGTAATCTCAGCACTTTGAAAGGCTGAGGTGGGCGGATCACTTGAGGTCAGGAGTTGGACACCAGCCTAGCCAACATGGTGAAACCCCGTCTGTGCTAAAAATACCAAAAAAACAAAATTAGCTGAGTGTGGCGTCGTGCATCTATAGTCTCAGCTACTCAGGAGGCTGAGGTAGGAGAATCGCTTGAAGCTGAGGTGGAGGTTGCAGTGAGTTGAGTTTGTGCCACTGCACTCCAGCCTGGGCAACACAGCAAGACTATGTCTCTTAAAAAAAACAAAAACAAAAACAAACCCAAAGTCCATTATCTTGTCAATCTGGAACCCATGCAATGAGCTCTGGAGTCTGCATCCTTGCCTCTCAACCTCAAACTTTCATGAAGCAGTGAAAGTGTACAAATGGGGAACAAGTCCTTTGCTACCCTCCTGCCAGAGACATGACAGTCACTCTGCAACACCACCCTGGGAACCCCCTAGCATATACCCGAATCCTGGCCTTATGCTGGGAAATGTATACCCATATCATCATCCAATTATCAAGGCCACCGTGTGAGGTGGGCCTTACTGTCCCTGTTTTATGTTGGACACCCTAAGAGTCCCACAGTGGCATGAGGGTATGAACCTGGTTCTGTCTAACTCAGAGTCTGTGTTCTCAGCCATTCTGCTGTGGAGCTAGAAAAGGACAATGGATCAGCAGCCCCTAACCCCCTCACCTGTACCACCGAGTGCAGGGGGGCCTGCGGGGCGCGAGGCTTGCCGTCATCCTCCATCAGGCCAGTGGCCACGAAGCTGAAGCCCCGGAACAGCTGATGGGCTCCGGCGCTAGGCGGGATGCCTGGGGAATCTGTAGGGGCGGGAGGGGAATGTGAGCCTGAGGAGATACCCTCCACCCTGAGCCAGCCCAGCAAAGGGGGAGTACAGGGCCTCCAGACCTGCCTCAGTAGCTGGCCATGGTGGGAGCCTGCAAGGGGCCCATCCATCCCAGGCATTAGCCCAACTGCTCATATGTGTTTAGACCAGTCCAGTCCTGACCCATGAGGAACATAAAAGACTCCCACCTCCACCAGCCAACAGTCCACCCCTTCCTGGATATTCCTCCCCAGCTTCCCCGTCTTATGTCAGCCCCTTCAGGTCTACCTCTGCACAGCAGCCAGAGGGAAGGTTCCAAGCACAAATCTGCCCCCCTACCTGCACCTTTCAAAGGTTCCCCTCCGCTTTTGGGAGTAAGCCCAGCTCCTGAGTCTGGCAATTGAGAGCCTTGTGATCCTCATCTCTCTTTCCACGCCACAGCTGAGCCACGCTGGACTTCCCAGCTCCTTAAAGGGGTCTCTGAGCCCTTGCACACACTGTTCCCTTTAACGAATCCACTCCTTGCCCATCCTTCAAGACAGCTCACATGCTCCTCCTCTGAGAAGCCTTGGCTGATGCTCCTCCGGCCCCTGACCCCCCATGAAGCTGCACTTGTCACGCTGCCCAGTGGACTATGTGGAGAAGTGCTGAGCTCCCTGTCATCAGAGGTGTGTAAGCTGCAGTGAGAAAAGCACCCCCTCTCCTAAAACATGCCCTTATAAGAGGCCTCCCAGAACTAACACTCTACCCACCACCCACTGGCAATATCTGGCCAGAAAGTTATGATTTACCAGGCTCCTTCCCAGAAGCTCCCTCACTGGCGTCTTGCAGCAACCCCAGGGAATGCATGGGTTTGTGGCGGTGCCCTTGTTCCAGATAAGTACACTGAGCTCCAGCAGTCAGAGCAGCCAAAGCTGATTCCCATGCCTGTCCCTGACCTATGGGCATTGTCACCTCTGCTCAGCCAGACTGCTTCCACCACACAGTGTGGCTGAGTCAGATTCTTTATCCCTGACGTGATGGTAAGCCTGTGTGTTTGGTCTTCCCCGTGGGCTGGAAGGTGTCTGGGGCAGAGGTCCTGACTTTTCTACTGTGGCCTTCACCACCCACACTCCCCCACTCCCACTCTCTCACCAGACACAAAGAGACCCACAGAGCCCCAGAGTGAGAGAGTCAGACAGAGTGAGACAAGGACAAAGTCAGAGTCCCATGGAGCCAGAAACTCACCCGCCTGCCCACCCACACACCTCGGCCTGTCACTGTCCCTGAGTATCTCTGCCCCTCAAGCTGCCACCAAATCCCAGCGTCCCTCTTGTACTAGCTCAAGACAGACAAAACAGATAAGGGACGCACCCTTGGGTGTGCGGGATGTGAATTCAGTGTCAAAGTAGAAGGTGTCATCAGGCTGAGCCACTGCTGGCTTGAAGGGTGGCTTGATCTCACGACGGTACAGCTTCTGCACAGTGGGGTAGGCACTCTGGTCACCACAGCATCCCCCAACAGCCCACCAGGAGTCCCAGGCAGGAGGAGGTGCTGGGCCTGGAACATAGGCCATGTTGCTCAGCAGACAAGGGCATGATTACTTGCCCTCAGGAGGGCAGCCTTGTCTTCAAGGGGATGCTGTTACCCTCTGCTCCTGTGTCTGGGGCCCTCGCTGGCAGAGGCTCCCCTCCCACCACCCTTCCTGTGGCCAAGATGGCTGGAGGCCTGGCCAGAGCCTTGGCGTGGGTGGACACACTCACATTCCAGTCAATGGTGGAGTAGAAGACATGCCGCTTGATTTCCTCTGCCCCATCAGGACCGGAGCCTGAAAGAGCCCAAATGAAGGGTCTGTCCCTGGATGGTGCAACTCCCAAACACCACCCTGCCCACGAAGCAGCCTCACAGAGCTCTGGGACCAGCTGCTGGAGCAGAGGGGAAAATGGGCTCACCCTGCCTCGAATCTGCCCAGCCATCACCCTAAGGCCTGGCACCCACTCAGCATTTTCCACTTTCTAGAGCTTCTGATGAAGAAGCTCCAACGTACTAATGGGAGAAGGAAGGCCCAGAGAGTTGAGGCAACTTCTCCAAGGCCACACTGTCAGGACAGAAGCTGAGCTTGTTCTGAGACCTACAGCGAGCCCCACCTCATTCCAACACAGGCCACATCTCTGTTCCTCTTATCCCACTGACCTTTTCAACCATGGGACAGGCTATCACTCCATTCAACTCCAGGGGACTGGACTGGACCTTACATAGCTAGTCACGAACCAGACGAACCCAGGAGCCAGGGAAGCCAACACATACTGAACACCTACTACACGCCAGGCGTGTTCACGCAACCTCATGTAATCAACAGAGCCCTGAAGCAAGCTTGGGATCATCATCTCCCATTGAGACGAGGAACCTGGGGCGCAGAGAGGTGAAGTCACCTGCCCAGGGTCACTTAGTTCATAAATGGCCTCATTTGTTTAACAAATATTTATGGAGGGACTGCTTTGTGCCAGGCAGTGGGGACCTGACACAGAGCCGGGATTGGGACCTGCGCCTTCTGACTCCTGAGCTCATGCTCTTCCTCTTGTGCCAGCAGCCTTGGCGGAGAAGCTGTGTGGGGGCCTCTGTCCTTGTCCCCAGAGGGAGTAGGGATGACTCAGTTCCTGCCTTCCCCCTACACACAGGTCAACTCCCCCCTCCACAACACCACACATGGAGCCAGAAGGCAGGGTGGCCCGCGGCATTGTCTGCCCACACAAAGGACAACGGCCCCTTTCAGCCCAGATGTGGCCCCGTGGCCTAGGCTGCAGCTGTACCCGGCTCCCCACCGCCACATCCCCTCCCCTGAGCGGGGACTGCTTACCGAGCCGGTTGGCAGGATTCCGCTTGAACAGGGCCCGCAGGAGGCTCTGGGCTTCAGTGCTCAGAAACTGGGGCATGCCTAACTTCGCCCTGAAACAGCCCGCGGGACTCATCAGGGCTGAGCCCCGCCCCAGAGGCCCCATCTCCCCCGGCCCCCGTCCAGGCCCAGTTCCCAGCTCAGTCTAGACAAGCCATCCACTAATTTACTTCCCACAGACTTCAGGGAGCCCACCCACAGGCCCCCATGGAGGAAAAAGGGGCTCTGGAAGTTATAATCTTTTTTGTTTTTTTGTTTTTTTTTTTTTGGAGATGGAGTCTCACTCTGTAGCCCAGGCTGGAGTACAAGTGGCGCAATCTTGGCTCACTGCAACCTCCACCTCCTGAGTCCCAGTTCAAGCAACTCTCCTGCCTCAGCCTCATGAGTAGCTGGGATTACAGGCATGTGCCACCATGCCCAGCTAATTTTTGTATTTTTAGTAGACACAGGGTTTCACCATGTTGGCCAGGCTGGTCACCTCGTGATCTACCCGCCTCAGCCTCCCAAAGTGCTGGGATTACAGGTGTGAGCCACCGCGCCCGGCCTGGAAGGTGTAATGTTTAACCCAGAGGAGTGTCTCATTAGTGAGGGAATCTGAGGCAGGGACAGGGTAATATTCTGACCCCCACTGGGCCTGGGGCCTGGGGCTTGGGAGAGTCCATTGTTATCAGGGCAGGGCTGGGGCTTACTTCAGAATCAATGTCATGGTCTCCTTCCGGTCCTTCCCCTGGAAGGGCAGGGAGCCTGTCAGCATCTCAAACTGCAGAGGACAAGGGTCTATTCAGGCGCTGATCCCTGACTCCCCCACACCTTCCACCTCCTCCCATCTAGGCCCCTCTGCCCTAGTCCCAGGATCATCCAAGTCCACCTGGAGCAAGAATTATGTCTGTCCCTCTTGCCTCAACAACCAGACCACCAGGTAGGTGCAGTAGTGGGGGCACGAAGCTGGGGAGAAGCCCAGCACTGAGTTAGGCGTGTCCCAGATGGGGTCAAGCCTGGGATCCTTCCAAGGAATAAAACTGCAGCTGCGTGTAGGGTGAGGCCAGCACGGCTGTGAGAGGAGCCAGGGAGAGCCCTAGAGATGATCAACCCTCTCACTGTACAGATGGGGAGACTGAGGCCAGAGGCTTGGGTGGGATCCTTTATCTTGTCTGGGCACTCACCATCAACACCCCATAGGACCACCAATCCGCACTGTGGGAGTGGCCCTGGCGGTTGACAACCTCGGGGGCCATGTACTCCACTGTCCCGCAGAAGGAGTAGGCCTTCTTCTCGTGGTCAATGGCCTCCTTGCTCAGGCCAAAGTCTACAGCAAGGAGGGCAGGAGGACACATCTCAGGATCTCTGCCTTCCTTGCTGCCACCCATTGCACACCCAACCCCTGTGCCCAGAGGCTGGAAGGCATCACCCCCATGACACTCAGGAGGAAGCTGAGGCCCTGAGAGGTCAGGTGACTTCCCTAATGTTACACAATGAGGGGCTGAGATTCCAACCGAGGGTGTTCCAAGTCTGAGGCCTGAGTTTCTGACCACTTCCAAGTCACTGGCACAGCCTCTTGGGAAGAATGAGTGCCCAGCACTCAGCTGAGACCTATCAGGACCTTGTTCTGCCCTCCCCTGGGGCCCAAGAGGGCAGGCGCCCTCCACTCACCAGTGAGTTTGATGTGGCCCTCCTCATCCAGAAGGATGCTGTAATAGAGGAATGGGGGTCAGGGCCCCTCCGCTGTGGCCACCGTGTGGGTCGTGGTGTCACCACAGGGCTGTGGGAGCCGGGCTCAGCCCAGAGGAGGTGCTCCGCCCAATTCTCTCTGACGACCGGGTGGGTGTTGCAGGGCGATGGCAGTGTCATGTGGGTATGTTGCCTATCGTTTTTGCTAATCCTTGAAACAACTGTGTGTGGTAGGTACTATTAGGGCTCCATTTTGTGAATGAGGAAACTAAGGCTCAGGGCAGTTAAGTAGCTCTACAGTCATGGAGCTAGTAGGTGGAGACAGGATTTGAATACAGGGCTGCCTAACACTAAAGCCAGATCTTATTCCAACTCACCACCTGCCCCTGGCCCCTTAGTTATCATTTAACAGTATATATATATACACTTTTTTTTTTTTTGAGACAGAGTTTCACTCTTGTTGCCCAGGCTGGAGGGCAATGGTGCGATCTCAGCTCACCATAACCTCCGCCTCCCAGGTTCAAGCGATTCTCCTGCCTCAGCCTCCCACATAGCTGGGATTACAGGCATGTGCCACCATGGCTGGCTAATTATATATTTTTTGTAGAGACGGGGTTTCTCCATGTTGGTCAGGCTGGTCTCGAACTCCTGACCTCAGCTGATCTGCCCGCCTCGGCCTCCCAAAGTGCTGGGATTACAGGCATGAGCCACTGCACGTGGCCAAGGGTAGTTAGCTATTAGGGAAAATTCTAGAGGGCTATATCAAGGAAAGATCTTTAAAGGTAGCAGCATCTCAGCTGTCACACTGGATTAGCAAAAAAGGTGGGGAACATACCTGCTTGGAAGGTACCTAGCCCTTGGTAATGGTAGCATTAGTGACTGGGCAGCTGCCACTACCACCTACCCCACTCACCCATTCCTCAGATTGCCCAAGAGAGGGAGACGTTCCTGGAGAAAGCCATGCCCACCCACCTCAGGATGGCCCTGTTCTAGAAGAGGCCTCCCCTGGGGAGGCTGGGGGAGGCTGGAGGCTTTACTCACTTCTCAGGCTTGAGGTCTCTGTAAATGATACCCAGGCTGTGCAGGTGGTCCAGGCCCAGAGCCAGCTCGGCCAGGTAAAACTTCACATCCTCTTCCGTGAACATCACCTGCAACAGACAGGAGGGGGCTTCAGCAAGGACCTCCTCTTCCTTAAGAGCTGGGGCACTGGGCAGTCAGCAGCTTCCTGGTCCTGAAGGGCCACTCTGGGAGGACCCAAGCCATTTAGCCTTCTTGGAATACAGAGGATTTAAAGTATGAAATGACTAAGATGCAAGTCACTCATTGTGGCATTGTTCAGAAATAGAAAGGGCTGGAAAGGCTGGAATAAGCTGTCTCCCCTGCATAATGGAGTGCTTTGCAGCCATTAACTAGAACAAGGAGTTTCTCCATGTCCTGATATGGATTGGGCTCCAAGAAAAAAAGCAAGGTATAGAACAGTGTATACAGAATAGTACTTTTTCCATAAGAAAGTGGGGGTAGGAATTCAGAACATATATTGGATTTGTTTGCAAAAGAAATATGGGAAGGTTAAACAAGAAACCAATAAAAGGCCGAGCACGGTGGCTCACGCCTGTAATCCCAGCACTTTGGGAGGCCAAGGCCGGTGGATCACCTGAGGTCAGGAGTTCGAGACCAGCCTGGCCAACATGGTGAAACCCCATCTCTACTAAAAATACAAAAATTAGCCAGGCGTGG